>JADBJO010001493.1:121824-139324 GCA_016801955.1 Conus betulinus
ATGATACTCCTTATTACGAATACACTGTGAACTTTATTCCTCCATCAAAGCTGAGAGAGCTAGAGATGCTTGTGGTGGTCCTACGCTCACAGCAGAATCTTATCTTTTCAGAAGTCCCAAACAGAGCACTTCGTGTTTATTTTCTGCACGTTTGTCAATTAATCACGAACATGGGTATTGCAGTTAATGCACTGAATACGAAATACACCGCAAAGAAAGGAGGATATTTAGAAAGGTTTATAATTAATCACAGCAATGCATCTTCTCATTACCAATGAATGAATGCATACCACAGTATTTTCTGCTTTTCGCGCGTCCAGTGAGAACTGGATCGGCAACTCAGTCTGCACTGTCAGTGAACAAGTCTATTATCGCAAGATGGGGGCTGCAAGAGAGAGAGAGAGAGAGAGAGAGAGAGAGAGAGAGAGAGAGAGAGAGAGAGAGAGAGCTCACATGCTGGTAAGTACGGTAAACAGCATCTTTCCATGCATGGGACTTTGCTGAAAGCCAGCACTAACTGGAACTAGCCCTGCGACCAACAACACGTGCTATGTGTGCGGCGGTGGGAGAGAAGTAGGCTACACCTGCCAGGGAGTGTGCATTGCTGTTAGTTTAAGTCCAGCTGTGAACATAAGATCACAACATGCATTAAGGTGTTATAAGGACATTACAAACAATCGGGTCACAATTGTTGAGATTCTGCTTGCGAGCTGTCTCCCTGTTGTAGTGACTGTGACAGACAGGACAGAAAAAAGAAGAGAGACGAGAGAAGAGAGAGAGAGAGAGAGAGAGACAGACAGACAGACAGACAGACAGACAGACAGAGAGAGAGCACCACCATCTGAGATTTTACTTCACCAGACCATTAACAGCCTCAGCCATGGCCAGGACCACCCACTCAGAGTTAGGCCATAAGAGCTTCAGTCCATGCTCAGCTCGTCCCTTTAAATCCAGAACATACCTCACGACAGATCGGAATCCCCCACCAAACGCAATCGCTCATAGGAGGGCTCCAGCCCCACTGCAGAGGAGAAGAGCAAACAGCAGAGGCAAGATGATGTAAGGTCCAACCGTGACGATCTTACAAGTTCCGCTTCTGAAGTTGGTGACGAAAGTTATTAATAGATTTCATATCATCGGACTGCCTACATATTGACGACCTGAATTTCCTTAAACTCACTGCATTTGGGATGGTAAAATACTGCATGATTGTTTTGCACAGAGTAAATTGTATGGTTGTTTCCTCAACCGTAGACTTGTTACTATGTGGATAAGTTACGCATATGCTCTTGGAATGTTAAAGTTTCAACAACGAAAAAAGAAAGAAGGCCAGAATTTCGTTATCTGAAAAGCAACGGTTTGACATTGTTTGTCTACAAGAAGCTCATATAATGTGGGAGAAACAATAGGGTGATAAAAATCTTTTATAGTGAGGGCACAAAGAGGATTGAGGGGAAATCATTTTAATTTCCAGTTTAGTGGAAGAATAAATCTAAAGTTAGTGGTTCAAAAATGTTAATAATAGCTGTAGAAAATCACTCTCACAAATTCAAATGGCTGATGTTTATGCTCCCAACAATACCAAGCGTTTTAATAAAATTACCAGAAATGTTTAACAGTCAGTGAGCAAACCTTAATGGCTTTTAATGATTTCAACTGTGCGGTGAACAATGACTTCCATATCATCTCAGGTTCATTCCATGGCGAGGCAGAAGTGAAAGGGGTAGATAATAAAATCAAGATACTGCCTGACGTGTGGAGAAAATTTCATATTGACGAGAAAGAATTTACAGAGAGTAGAATCACTCCAATTGTTGAGCGCCGTTTCGACTATTGTTTTATCTGAGGAAATTTTTAACTTACTGTGTCTCGCCTGAGCTCCTAACTCTTGCCAGCTCTTATCGAAAGCGATCTGACAACGGAGTTGAATACTAATAAGAGGCTCCCACTACTACTAAAATTGAATTATAGCTTTTCAAGAGACCCACTTTTCGTTATTCAAGTAAATGAACTATTAGGTAAACTCCTAAATGATACATCCAACGTCCATCCCATTGTTGATAAATGGGAACTTTCCAAAACTGAACTAAAAACATTTTGGTGCAGAGTAACAAAATACTAACCAATAAAAAAAACTGAGATAAGGAACGTCACTTAGTGTTTCAGATATCATTAAAAAAAAAATTAACTGTAGACTCCAAGGGCAAAGGTACACAAAGCAAATACTTAACTTTGAAGCTTCATTTAGAATCATTAGAGGTTTTGAAAGCAAAAGGTGCTCAGATTCGAGTGAGGATTACATGGATTGAAAACGTTGAACACAATACAAAAACAAAATACAAATAAAGACTCAAGAGGCAAGAAGAAGACTATGACAAGACTTTATAAAGTATCTGGTGAAATAATAACAGACGAGACAGGAATACTGGATAAAGTGGTATCATTCTTCAAATCAGTATGTTACTAGAGCACAAATGATGTCAGAGAGGAACATTTTTTTTTTTTTTTGCAAAATGAAAGCATTATAAGGCTCAGTGAAGTGGAGGTTACCTCGTGTGCAGGAATCATTACATAGGAAGAAAAGGCCTGTGCCTAAATAGTTGATCAATGGCCCTGCCACAGGCAGCGATGGATTGACCATAGAATTCTTTAAATTCTTTTGGAACAAAATTGGCTACTTCTGAACTCAATGTTTTACAGAGGCTTTTCATAATGATGACCTGTTGTATTCTCAAACGTACGGTGTTGTTAACTTGACACACAAAGGAAAAGAATTACGAACAAATAATCTAAAGAATTGGAGACCTACGACTCTAACTAAACTTGATTACAGATTCTCAGCTTAATGTTTAGCCTTTCAACTTGGTTGTGTCATTAATGAATTAGTTTAATGAAGGTCACGCTGGATACACTAGAAACAGTCACAAATTTTAAGGTCAATTGATGACATTCCTAACCAACGGAATAAAACTAATAAGCGGGACACTTGTTAACTATTTGATATTTCTAAAGCATAAGATTCAACACCTACGGTTTCTTCTTATGCGGAATGCATTTGATGCATATGATTTCGGGTCCAATTACAAACAATGTTGGCACCAGTGCTTACTAGCGGTAATTTTACTATCTCTAAATCATGGTGGCTGGGTTTCAGACCCCTTTGCCCAGATATTGTGGAATACGACAGGGTTGTCCGTTTTCTCCACAATCATTTATAGTTAGCCATAGAGTTGTTGGCTATCAAGATTAGAAGCTGTCCAATGATAGGAATCAAGACCCTTACGCATTGTCCAGGGTGAAAACTGTTATTCAAAAAATAAAACAAATGGCACATGACACCACTTTGTTCCCTAGGGATCGCAATTACATGACCAGATCATTGGAAATGCCAACTTCTTTTCAGGATACATCTGGCCTGAATTTATATTTGTTAAAAAAACAAAGGCGTTAGAAATTGAAAACAGACAAAAGAGCAGTATTTGCCCTTCACCACTAACGAGAAAATAAAAAGAATTCTTGGCATTTATTTTGAAGCCAATAAAATGGCAAGGGATATTGAAGATGACTGGAAAGATAGAAGCGACCAAATAAAGAATTGAAAAACTGTGACAAAAGAGGGATCTCATTAACAAGGGTAAGGTCGTATTGATAAAAACGTTTAAGTAAGCCAGTTAGCCAATTTTATGCAATCTATTGGCATCCCAGACATGGTCTACAATAAAATGAATATAAAGTTTTATGAATTTTGTGGCAGAAAAGCTTTATCAGTAAAAAAGGGTTTGAGAATGTCAAGACAGCAACCGCGTAATCTAATATCAATTATGAAGGCCTAAACATGATCAACGTAGTTCAGTTCCACACACATTCGTATTTCCAGTGGATGTGGAAATTGTACGATAGCGGAGTTCATGAGAACTTTATACCTCCAAAAGATTGGTAGTAGTTCTGGTATCTCATTTAAACGTTAGCCAAAAAAATGAAAGACCTTGATATGATAAAAAAATGAATTATGATTCCCAACATTTAAGATTATATTGCGTATAAACAAGCGCCATTTCTTCGGAAATGGCTGACCATGCTGTAGGAAATACTGTCATACCCTACAGCAGCTTTTGTGTTTGTAAAGGACTCAATGTAAAAGTACTCTGCGCACATTGATCTCTGTTCAGCCTCTCTGGTAGTTTGCTGTCATTGGTTTCCATTGGCTGTGTAGGGTTGTTTTTCTTACCAGATAGCAATCTTGTAATCTCACAATGTTTTCATATGTTTGTCCAGCGGCTGTCTCTGCTTCTTCTGTAAGTTTATGGGTAAATTCTTTTTTTTCTTGCGCTTTTCGTCCGATTGATCTTCTCTTTCAGATGTATTTCTTCAGTGATAATGGCCCGAGTGTCTGCTGTTAAGATCACATGTGCTCCTTGATCTATTTACTCGGCACATTTGAGCAAGTTGTAGTTCAGGTCTTTCTGTCAGTTCTGATCTCTGTCTGGGTGAAATAAACAATGTACCAAGGAATGTTTTGGAGCAATACACTTCATACGAAGACAACCAAACAGAAACTCAAGGTATTCCAAACTGGAATGTATTTCTTAAAAAAGTCGGGGATTATCTTTGTTCTCAATTTCATGATAATGAAAATAAGCTATAACTATACGCGATGCTAGCGTAAAGAAAAAAATGGAAAGGTCCCTTTTGCATATGATAGAAGATACTAGCGTTTGTTTTGAGCGCTTTCCAATTTATATCTGGAAGAACAAGACAGATAACATACACAGATGAACGACCGTGATTAGAGTCAAGGGTAAAGAAATGTGCGTGAATACCAAATGTCAAAATTTATAAGTTACCATAGAAACTTATATTGCTGAGAAATTAAAGCATAGCTGTAACAAATGTAAAGGCATTATTTCTAGCACTTTTCCATTCATGATGACTTAGAAACAGCAAGGATTTTGAGATGGTTTATTGAAATCATATAAAACGGCATACAGTGATCCAATCCTTCAAGGGATTTCCTGACGAACTGCTATCACATAATGAAAATATGGTGGACGAAGGATCAATCGCACAAAAGAATGGCTACAAAAAAGCTTTCACAATCTGTCTGACGACTTGAAAGAAAGAGCACACTCTCAACATACCTGGCATTTGAAGCGAAATATGCTTTTGAGCTGTTTTTTTTTGTTGTTGTTTTTTAAGTCAACAAGTCTGTGATAAAAGTAAACTGACTGGTGATAAGTTGTTTAGTTGTATAACTGCAGCCAAGACTACTTAAGAGAAACAGAAATGTTTTAGACTAGATTCTTTCATGGCATACATATTCAAAATTATTGGAAACCACCATTTTGTTGGGAATGGTAATGGAAGTTTCAATGTGAAATCTCACTGAGTTCTTGTTTCTTCAGATTATGTAAGGTAGAAGACATTTAATTAAAATGGCTCCCGACAAATGTTAGATCAAAAGAAGATCACAGCTTATTATGATTATGCCTTTCACAAATAAGCGATGGCGATAGAGAGGTAAAGTGGTAAGAGTTTTTTTTTAGAGAACTTGGAGATCTTCTCAATGAAAAATTTGAGGTGATGGGTAATATCTTATCACTTAGAAACTGATGATATTTGGAATTACGAAAGGGAGAAAAATGATAGGATAGGATTTTTTTTTCATCAACATCGTTCTTGCAGAGCAGCATACTGACATTTTACCATTTATCCCGTCTTCCTTTCAAACTCTTACTGTTGTCACATGGACCCCTTAAACCTTCTATGGGATTTACGGCTCCTTCAAATTTACAGTTTAAACGTTCTGCCATATTTGAAGGAGTGACACAATCACCCCCAACACAACATCAACCATGTGAAAGTTTTGGCACTCTGGCAATCACAGGGTGACAGCTTTGAACGTACATCACGAGAGACCCATCTCTCGTCAAACTTGGTATGCTACAGCCCCAAGGCATCAACATCAACAGTAACACAAATACATATACCCACCCCTTCCACACCAGTCGGCAAAATCTTCCACCAACACATACCCATACATATCCACGTGCACACACACCACCACCATAGCCCCCCATTGCCCACTTCAACAGAAGTTGCAGTCACCCTCCATTTATCTTATTTTATTTTATTTCATTTTTTTTTTTATTTTTGTTTATTTTTATTTCGTTCTTGAATGTATTATTTTATATATTTATTTATTGATTTATTTTATTTGTTCATCCATTTATTCATTTATTTAAATAAATTCATCTATTTTATTTCATTTATCGTTGATTCACATCCCCTCCCCTTCTTTTTTTCTTTTTCCCCTTTCCCTCCCCCCCCCCCCCCCCCCCCCCTCCCTATTTCCTCTCCCATGGTTCCCTCCTGGGTGGCCTCGTTTCCATCCAGCGGTCATTTTGATCGTGAGGCGAACAGGCGAAGCTAAGTGGTTTCTTGTTCTTCGTTTTCACTGTCCTAAATGTTATTTGTTTCACCTGAAGATCCAAGAGGTCGAAATGCATTGTGTCTAGTCCTGTACTCTATTTGTCTGTGTCTTTTGCGGTAACTAACCCCCCTCTCTTTCTAAATTTTGCTTCATTTTCCGCCCTCAGTCACTCTGTTTTGAAACTTCGCTTTTACTGATACTGACTGATACCCTTTGTCGTGCTGTATTTCACGTCACGTCTTTGCTCTATGTGTACATATAAACGCTGTAAGCTGCCACTTCTCATTCTCAGTACCCTCCATCTGATCCAGATTTTGATTTTGATTTTCATTGTCCCTCATTCTATTTTGCTCCACATCCATTCCTAGCTACGCACTTGAAATCGTCATTTGGCATTTTTTATCCCAAAACTCTTCTTTGTCCCACTACCTGCTGAACACAACTAACACCACAACAAAATGTCATCTGCCCAAGTTTTCTCCTGTACTCATGCCAGCTTCGGCAAGTGCATTCAGTTTCTACCACCCACCATCCAGCTGTTTCCAGTAGGCTATGCAAAACAGTTTCAGAAAACCAATTCAGCATCCCATCACAACTTCTTAAACAATGCCTTAAATTACGCATCATTCCTCATGGCTTCATACTTTCCCACACCCCATCCAACCTCCATAACACCACTCTCATCACTACCACCACAAAGATTCTCTTCCAAGCCAGACGCAAACTCATGTTGGCACATATGAAAACGCTCAGTTCAATCCTGAAATCTCTCTCCAACCTTCTCCAACATTTCAAACAACAAACCACAATTATCATGCCCATAACATCTGCCTCCAAACTCAGACAGCTCATCCATAAACTCAACCCAACTCTTTCAGAACCACTGCAACCAGACCAAACAAGACAAACTATCAGAATTACAAAACAAACATACAACTATTCGCCCAGACCACTCAGCCTCCCCAACCTACAACCCTGACCCCACTACCATATCTGATCATCACCACCTTGTCCACTGCATCCATGTGAATCTTTCCCTCTCTGACGATGAAAGATAAGTCTTGGCAAAAGTGACCCATCTCATTGCCAAACGTGTACGCTACAGCCCCAAGACATCAACATCCAACAGTAACACAAAAATACATACCCACCACTTCCACACCAGTCGGCAAAACCTTCCACCACACACACACACACACACACAGTACACCAAGTCCCCGTAGTTCAATCTGTTGTGGGCCAAGGCTTGGGCCTTTGGAAAATATTTCCTTGTGCAGTCCACAATGGTCTCTCTCTCTCTCTCTCTCTCTCTCTCTCGCTCTCTCTCTTGGGGGGCACGTAAAAAATGGTGGCACGTAAACAGGTCTTGTACGGCGGTGTATTTATTTTCATTGTTTATTCAGTTGTGTCGGATCCCTACAAGTCGGTTTTGTGTGAAGCAGTTCCTGTTTTTATGCAGTAGAGTAAAGAAAACAGACACGATGTGTGCTTTAGAGAGTTACAGAGCAAGAATTGGAACAATTTGTGCGAGTACGAGGTGGAGAGTTGTATTCTGGGATAGAAAAGTGAGCAAAGGTAGGCCTACACTTGGACAACACGGGTGTGTCATCCAGTGATGTTGTGACGGCCTTTTTCACCTGTGCCTCGCTGGTCGCAGTGTTGTGGAATCTTGTGTGCAACGTGAGGCAATTGTTTATTCGAGAACAGGCATCGTTGGCTGAGTGGATAAACGGAGGGACAGTTCTCTATCCAGACAGTATGTCGTGTGTGACTGACTGTGTTCGACACGATCCGTTGTTGATGATATCCATGCAAGTGCCGCCAGTCGTCGCATTCGGCTGTGTTGGGAACAAACTATTTTCCATGTGGCGACTTCGTCTCAGTGGTGACATTGAGGAAAACCCTGGCCCCAACCCTTCTCCTGATCAAACTGGTAAAGGTGAGAGTACAAACTGAAAAACTAGCCTACCATGTGACACTAACGAGTTATCTAGGATAACCTCTGCAATACATCAACAGATGGGTTTACATACCCAAATTATCAGGGAGGATTTAAACTGGATTAAAAAACGAACTGAGTGAAATAAATGAAAGATGCAAACGGATAGATGATAGGTGTGGCAAGTTAGAAAAAGGTCAACAAGACTTGTCAGACAGTGTGGCAATGCTACACGAGGAAGTGACTAAGGGGAGAACATAAATGACCAGCTGAAAACATCAGTACAGGAGTTGCAAGAAGATTTGGGACATGTTAATCGGAGATTGACAGATCGGAAGGTTTCTCGCGACGGGACAATCCGAGCTTTTTTGGCATTCCTCAACTACATGACAGGGACACTTTTGACATGAGTGTAACAGCAGTGGTTGATTCTCTCAGCAGTGGTTGATTTCTCTCCCCAACACTGACGGCTCCTGAACTTGGACACATGCAGATTTTGTCCCGGCACACAGAGTGGGGCGGGCAATAGAGGGGCAACCTAGGCCAATGATTGCACGTTTCACACGATGGAAGGATAAAATGTTGATATTAACAAATAGAGATCTTCATGACAAACTAAAACAAAAAGGCATAGGTGTAGCCGACGATCTAACACGGCAACAAGCTAAAATTGTGTCACAAGCACGTAGGAAGGGAAAGGGGGCCTTCTTTAGAAACGAGGAGACGGTAGTGGGACCAGCCAGACTAGATCAACACACGTATACAAAGGTGACAGCAACGGGAGCGATAAAGGCGGGCGACACTGACAACACGGCTGTGACATTAGCTTATCAACTGCATGGCAGAGGGAACGGGACGTCACCGGGTCACGGCCGACTGAGCAATGCTGGTGACTGGTGCGAGATGTTCTGCCACGGTGCTGAGACCACGTGCGGCGACCCGCTGACCCGGTTTGCTGTGCAGCGTGATGAGGATGTGGTGGAGGTGAAGGTGTCTCTGCACGGGATATTCGTGCTTCCTCCCTCCACCAGCCAGTTGATAGTGGCAGTGACGGTGTGGGGAGAGGTTTCCCTACACGTCGAAGGTGACTCGTTGATTGGCCACGCCTTGCGGGAATACCGACGTGGTGACGGGACGCCCACTCAACAAGACCGTGACGTCACAGGCAAGCCCAGCAACTCTGTGTTGGGTAAGCCAACCTCCGGAGCGGCGAGGAGCAACGGGGATTCCCCACGTCACGACACAACCGGCAACCCCAGTGATGTGCGTGGTGGTAGACGAGGATCAGCAAGCAGACAGAGCGGTCTTCATTGGTAACTTGGTAATCAGCATAATAACAGTGTTGGCCACAGGCCACTACGCAACAAGAAATCCAAATAGGAGAAGTTCGATCATCAACGTCCTGGTACTTCCTTAAGTATAATGTTGAGAACTTATATAACAAGTTACATCATTCGTCATTCATTAATTATGTTAATTTATTTGACTTTGTATGCCTTACAGAGACATTTGTGGACAAGTCGTTTGATCTTTCAGGTGTGTTTAATGATTTTCTTAAATTTGTTGCTCCAGCTCAAAAACTGTCGCACTTTGGGAGAAACTCTGGTGTTTTTACTGTTGCTGGTTAGAAAGTGTCTAGAACAGTTTGTAGAAAGAAATAAGATTAGACTGTGCAAATGCTATAGCAATTAAACTGAAAAAAAGGTGTGCCTGGTATTGAAAAAGATGTACTCTTAGTATGCTATTACATTGTACCTGAAGGTGGTCCTCTGTACAATAATACCGATCTGAAGGATGGAGTAGTTATATTGGAAGAAAGCTTACAATGATCAGTGGGTGATGTTGACTTTTGAGTCATGATTTGTGGAGATTTGAATGCCAGAACATGCTCTAGCCAGTCAAAATGCGAAGATATGGTAAACTTTGAGTCTTTTACTGGGTTTTATGATGACCATTTAGAAGACAGTTTCCAGAGAAACTCAAAAGATGAAAATGTAAATAATTTTGGAAGATCCTTGTGGGACATTTGTTTTTTGTTTGATCTTGACATTTTTAACGGGTATTGCAATGGAGACAGAGATGGCGAGTATGCTTTTGTTTCATCACAGGATGTAGTGTTATTGATTATTTTCTTGGTCCAGAATTTTTTTCTCAAAACTGCAATATGATTGTTGGTGATTGTCTTGAAACCTGGCATTTGCCAATAGAAATGATATAGCAAAACGAAATGACTAAAAAATATCCAAGCTCAAGAACCTGTTGTTGAAGAAAAAATCTTTTGGTCAGAGGAGAATGCTGGAAATTCTGAAAATGAGCTGAAGTCCAATATTTTAAAGAACATTTTGAAAATGCTTACCAGTTGTTAAATGTGGATGTCAGTAGATGTGTGAATATTTTTGCTGAAGCAATGTATAGTGCTGCTGCATGCATGGTGAGAATGGTTGGTAAAAGAAAGAAAACTCAGGATGAGTGGTTTCATTATGAATGTTATCAGAAGAAAAAAGCGGTGAAGAAGCCACTCAAAACTTTCCAAAGGAACAAAGCAAAAGGCAAAAAAAAAAAAAACCCAAAAAACAGAACTGAAAAGAAAAATATGCTAGTCAGCAGTCAGATTATGTTCAAGATCTAGAAAAACATGCAGGTTCAGGCATAATCTGGGAAAAAATGCTAAAACATTCTCTAATACTTTTGTAGTAGAATTTTTAATAGTTTTGTTTAACAAGTTATTTGATGAAAGAACCTCACCTCTAGACTGGGTTAAATCTATTTCAATCCCATTGAACAAAAAGGTGACATCAATAATCCAGACAATTACAGAGGTATTGCCCTTGCCAGTATATTGGGAAAAGTGTATACAAATATTCTAAACAGACGATTAAGTAAATGGGCAGAAAAAGAACGAGCGGGATTTAGATCAGGCTATAGCACGATCAATCATATTTTTTACGTTATTTTCTCTGGTTCAAAAATATCTTCTCAGACACAGCAAATTGTATGTAGCATTTATAGATTTCCGTAAAGCGTTTGATTCTGTTAATAGATACTTGTTGTGGACCACATTGCGCAAAGAAGGTGTAACTGGTAAAGTTTATAGGGCCCTTAGAAGTGTATACAACTGGGTGCTTGCTTATGTCGAGATAAAGGTATGTATTCTGACTTATTTGAATGCCCACGTGGAGTTAAACAAGGATGCCTGCTAAGTCCCCTGCTGTTCTCATTTTTGATTAATGAACTTGCACCGAAGTAGTTAAAAGGCAAAACATGGTGTTCAGTTAATCTCAGGTGCTATTGATGTATTTCTGATGTTGTTTTTGTGGACGATGTTATTCTTTTAGCAGATACTACTGTGGCACTACAAAATCAATTAAATGCACTAAAAGAAGAAGCTGATAGATTAGATCTTACAGTAAATCTGAACAAAACTAACGTAATCGTTTTCTTAAAGAGGGACATCTTTCAGCCCACGAAAAATTGTTTTAAGGAAACAATAAGATTAGTGTATCAAATTCATATAAATATCTTGGTCTTTTCTTCACCACAAAGTTGAGCTTACAAAAAACATGGGTTTGAAACCTATAGAAAAGAAAAAAAAGAAGGCACGATAGAAATCTTAAGATCTTTAAGAAAATAAATTGTATTGATTCTCTTTTTTTTTTAAACTCTTTGACTCTCAGATTGAACCAATGTTAACGTATGGTGCTGAAGTATGGGGTTTATTCAACAACAGTGAAATGGAGAAAGTTCACCCATATGCAATTAAACGTTTTCTATCGGTACCATTGCATTCGCCAAATACGTTTTTATATGGAGAAACTGGTCGGTACCCCTTATATGTTAGAACCTACATAAAATGTATTAAATATTGTCTTGGATTACTATAACTTCCATTAGAAAGATTGTGCGAACAAGCTTACGAAACAATGTTGATTCAGATGGAAAATGGAAAGCAAAATTGGTATATTCTGTAAAGAACGTGTTAACTACCCATGGGTTCGGGATTGTTTGGATGTGTCAAGATGTTGGACATGAACAAGTGTTTTTGTCCGAATTTAAAGATCGGTTAATCTCGTCTTATAAACAAGACTGGCATTCTCATTTGGAAGAACCGGACACGTATACATGGTTCTTTTAAGAATGTTTTTCAAACGGAAAATTATATGAGTTGTAAACAATAATGGCACAGATCCATTTTCGCTCGATTTATATAGCAAGAATATTAGGTTTACATGCCAATGTAAGATGGTTCTTAGCTGGTACATTTGATTCCCCTTGTCCTATGTGTGGTGCATCAACTGAAGATGAAATACATTTTCTATTCCATTGTAAATTTTGTGAAGACATCAGGAAGAAATGTTCGGTTTTCAATATGGACCCTCCCAAGAATTTGGAATTGTTAGCATACTCTCAACAAATGACAAAAAAAAAAACATACAATCACCCGCTAGGTTTGTTTCCCTTGCTTGGGACAGTTGGAATAAAAACTTAATCCTAGAAATATAGAATAAAAAAAACCACAGTTATTCTTTTTAGTATAATAACTGGTAAAACATAATTATTATGATTTCTTTGATGTTTACGTTGAATGACCGATTTTCCTAATACAATTCTTATTTAGCTCGTGATGTATCGCTAAATGTGGCACGATCTGTACGTGCGCAAGCTGATGCCTTTGTGTGTGTGTACGCATGTGCAAGCTGGTGTGTGTGCGTGCATATGAGGGGGTGCGTATATTTTGTATATACATATGTGTAAATTTGTCTCTCATTATGACATGTGATTGCTTTGAAATATTTGCTAAATTTCTAAATGTTGAATGTAAAAGCCTAAATGAACCAGTACTGTTTCTTATACACCTTGTTGTATTTCTTCCCTGTTGTCATTGAAATAATTGCGAAATGTTTATTATTCCGTCCATGCCACTATGATTGTATAGTCAACGGCATTAAACTTTTGTCAGTGTCAGTGTCAGTGTCAGTCTCTCTCTCTCTCTCTCTCTCTCTCTCTCTCTCTCTCTCTCTCTGTCTTAACTGTTATCTCCTCCGTCTCCCTCTTTTCAACAATTCCCTGGAGAATTGTTTAACAAGGCCATTGGATTTAATTCCATGGCTTCCTAGTAGCTCCTCCGTATTATCTGACATTGCTTTATCATTGGCCCAAAGTCCCTTTTTTCAATCATATTGTCACACTGTAACTCTTGCACACACGCATTCATGACAGTATTTACTCCATACGCACACGCAATCCCTCCAGTCAACCAAAAGGCGCACTACAGAGTGTTTTTTTTTCTTGCCCTCTCCTCCGGAAAAAAAATTACTAAATGAATTGAATAATTCCGACAATGTTCATCATACTCCAGTAATTATCAAACAAATTTATACATCTCTCTCTCTCTCTCTCTCTCTCTCTCTCTCTCTCTCTCTCTCTCTCTCTCTCTCTCTCTCTCTTCACACTGAGAGATAAATCAAGTTACGAATTGATGTGAATAAAGTCTTGCTAGATTCCTCCTTCTTGCCGGAGAATGAGTACAAGAATGTAAAGTCATGGCTTTTACACAACATTGGCCCAAGATCCAGACCAGGAGAACAAACAATTCATACCATCATGATGCCATACTTGCGTCAGAAAAAGCGCTCGCCCCATACCATCATGATGCCGTGCCCGCATCAGAAAAAGCGCTCGCCCCATACCGTCATGATGCCCTGCCCGCATCAGACAAAGCGCTCGACACTTGAACTCTCCAGTCACTGGGAGAACGATGAGATCCGACTCCTCAACACGGGGTCTTCAATTGCTGGGGCTGAACTATCGGTGTGTTCGGTGTGTTCCCCACACCATGGCCGTCGTTAAACATCCGTCTCAGCACTTAGGAAACAGATGCCGTCGCAGCATCAGAGGAGAAATAGCTGACGGGGTGAAGAGTGAAGGGTGAAGGGTGAAGGGCTGAAACACGAATAGGTTCGTGTAAGTATTCCTGCTTTCCAATTTAACATATGAATTCTTTCTTTCTCTTTTCTTTAGGTTTTCCCCTGTACCTTTCCCCAACTATCTATGGCTCACCTGGTAATGACTGGTCAGCGATGAGGACCCCTTGACCAACGTCCTGACGGGTTCGAGTCTTTAGGCCAACTCCTGGGCTAAAACTAATTCTTTTCCTCCCTCCTCCTAGTGAATGCATACTCAGTGTTCAAAACACATGACCAGCACCTTACCAGTCCTTATTTAACTATCTCTCAGAGGTCACTTTCACCCAATAACCAACCCTTGTGTATTTTATTGAGTGATCCTCAAAATTATTGAGGACGCCCGCCACACTAGTCATGCCACATGAATATTCTTCCTCTTTAGTTGTGGCATGGGGGAAATGATTCATATCACTAGACTGAACGTGATGGAGCATCACTTGCCTTGACGCGAGGCTACGTCACATGACGCATATTTAATGGCAAGATTTTGTTTTTGTTTTGTTTGAGTTTTTCTATGTTTTTTTTCATATTTCAAGAACGCTGACTTTTTAAGTTCACACCGCTCTAGTGTATTTGCGCAGGCAAATATCCTTGTTTGATGTCTTCAGAATCTAAAATCACGTAACCTGAATAGGCATTTAATTGAATCACACACATGTGTGTGTGTGCGTGCGTGTGTGTGTGTGTGTGTGTGTGTGTGTGTGTGTGTGTATGCGCGCGTGCGTGCATGCGTGCGTGCGTGCGTGCGTGCGTGTGTGTGTGTGTGTGTGTGTGTGTGTGTGTGTGTGTGTGTGTGTGTGTGTGTGTGACGACATTTTGACATTGAAAAAAAAAAAGCGAAAGCGATTTCCTCACTGAGTGTATATTTACATATTATTCCGCATACTGTGTAGCAATACGTCAGCCAGTCAGTTTTAACCAGCCTTGTATACAGACACTGTACATTTTATTTTCTATATTTCTGAATGTTTCCTAAGTTTTATTTGTAACTCAGTCACACAAAGGTATTCTGTGTGATTTTAACTATGATACACTTTCGAAGCTCATGGACCCCTGGTTCTTTTCATGAGCTCACAGTCATCTGGGTACATCACAATGGGCAATAAAAGTGACAGTGACACCGGTCCTTGGTGGATGGACATACCTGTGCCACCCCGACATACGCTCATAGTCAGTTTGAAACGACTTGGACTTCTCTTAAACATCACTTTGTTTGGTTATAGGAAAACGAGCGATAACTTTGTTGGTTCTTTCAAACAAACTAATCCACGAATACCGATCTGGAAATCGTTTAACACGGAGTCTGATGTTGCTCATATGTACCGCTTACAAGACTGTGGATTCATTCTTCGAGTAGCTAGAGAGAACAATGAGAAGCATGGGCATTTAAAAAAGCTACAATTGAATAACTATCCACGCTTCAAGTTTTTCTTTTCTGTTTTTCCTGAAATTAAAGGACCCCAGAAGCTGTTCAGTGGTGCTTGGAACTGCTCAGTGGAGCACTATACCAGCTTCCAGCATCATATGGACTGTAACCTGAAGACAGAGTGTGACGATGGACGAGATGAAACAGAACACTGTTCCTTCAGCAGTGCCGACTGTCAGGGACTGGTGGCCTTATGTGACCGCTGCTACAAAATTGATTGGTCCCTGGTGATTTTCAGAAATATGGGAAACAAATATGTTACACAAATGTAGGTAATAAGTATTGCAATATGTTTGGGGGTGTCATCAGCTTTCCGTCGTGCACGTACGACCCATACAGCATTTTATTAAAACAATCAAACCGATACTGGAATCCTAAGAGGCAAATCGTTGGCTTGCATGTTAATGATCCATCATCGCCGCATATGTACAAAACCGTAGTGCAAAGTGTAGACAAAACTGGTTTTTATCATCTATTTAATGCTGCCAAAAGTATTGTCATCTTACGGAAGGCAGGATACGTACTTTCCCTTCATGACATGTTCATTCAAAGATAAGCATCTTGATGCAACCCCCATCTTGTTCGGATGCAACAACCATTGGGGCGATTTGCGAAAAATCAGATCAAACAAGACAGAAATCCCTAATCACCTGAAGCATATTCCTTCCACCAACACGCAAACATCATTATCAAAGAAACAGTATTCTGTGTCAGTGTGTCATGACGGCCACGTAATACAGAAATACATTTCAGGTGGTTTCCAGCAATACAAACTGTGCCGTCAACAGTTTACATCTACCTGTCATGTGTCTAATCAAGCATTATACATGTGTCTGCTCTCATTCCACACATCATCGTGCCTCCACACCCCCTGCATTTACTTGCAGTGATGAGCTCTCTACCACTCTGTCCTATTCCCTGGTCTGTGACTTCACGGCTGACTGTCTAGATTCCAGTGATGAAACCTTCTGTCAGCATCGTGTTTGTAGGAAGTCCTTTTTCACGTGCACCAATGGTCAGTGCGTTTCCTACAACACAATATGTGTAGACGGATGCCTCATTGTGTGGACAATTCAGACACAAAAGGGTGTTATGGGCATGCAATCTTTGGAAGTAAACGTATTCTACCACCTGTCCTGATTAATTTCGATGGAATTTCTCAGTTCGTCATTGTCCCGATGATGGTAAATGACTCATGTCCTGATAGTCACTACCGTTGCCCTGGTGAGATCAACGATTGTCTGCCCATTTACACACGATGCAATGGAATATATGACTGTAAAGGACATCAGGACGAAGAGGGATGTGAGGAAATGGCTTGTCCAGGACTTCTCCAATGCAGGTTTTCTCAGACATGTGTACACAGTGACCACGTCTGTGATGGCGTGCCTCACTGCCCCATGCATGATGATGAATTATGGTGTGACGTCACCTGTCCTACTGGCTGCCTCTGTCAGGTGTACACTTTCGTATGTCTTCAAACCTTCAACACGAAACTCTTCTCTGAGATCCGCTCTCTGGATGCCTCCGGTTCAGGTATGACGCCTTCTGATATCAGCAGTAGTTTTTATCTCATATTTCTGGTTCTTGCCCAGTGTTCTCTGACAGTCCTGCCTGAAATGAGATGGTTAAATCTGAGATTCCTTGACCTTAGTCACAACAGACTGAATCACGTCAACATGACGTCTTTCAGGGAGTTAATAAATATGCGAATATTGTCCCTGGCTAACAATCCTGTCACA
>JADBJO010001493.1:144324-176824 GCA_016801955.1 Conus betulinus
CGCGCGCGCGCGCGCACACACACACACACACACACACACACACACACACACACACACACACACACACACATGCGCACACGCACATGCGCGCGCGCACACACACACACACACACACACACACACACACACACACACACATGCGCACACGCACATGCGCGCGCACACACACACACACACACACACACACACACACACACACTAGTCGCAGAATCAATTTGATAGACAAGGGAGGGGGAAGAAAGAACTGCTATTGATTGGTGAAGAGGGCTGTTTTAAGAGATGCCAAAGTATTCTTGCGGGACGTAATATCGCAGACAGAGGCACTTGCTCAGGCGGCAGACCACATCTAGGAAGTATATGCCACAGGTGTCCAGCAGATCTCCATGGTTTCGGTGGAAACACACACCATGGCTATAAAAAACACCCACTGAGCAGGATGTGGTGACACCAGCCTAAGTAGAGTCTGTTTCTTCTGCCATGAAGAAGTGATGTCATCCTCCACAGAACGTCACAGATAATGCGTCTTCCGTCTGTTTCTACCATCAGAGATTTGAAACAGGTTTCTATCTTTGCCAGCCTGTCTGAAAGTTGAGCCTGGCTCAAAGTTTTCATGATTACTCTTCAAACCAAACAACCGGGACGCATTCTCACAACCAGGACGCACCCTCAGCGGGAAACGTCAAAGTCGGCAGCTAAACGAAGAGCACCTTGAACATCTCCGTTAGGATTTCCACCTCCATTCTTCCAATGGTCTGGTCATCAACGAGGCCCAGTGAGTCTCCAGTGTACATGAGCTGGATTTCCTTGGCCATCGTGTTACCTCCCAGGGGATAAATCCACTCTCAGACCGGGAAGCTTCTCTTCAAGATTGCTCTTCATCCACTGATCGTACAGGCCTTCAGCAGTTTCTGGGAACGATAAATTACTACCACCGTTTCATCCCACATGTTGCTAACACCCTAGCAAAACTCCATGCTCAGGCAAGGGGTAAAGGACAAACCATTCAGTGGTCTGAAGACTGTCAGACCATTTGGAAAAACCAAGAAAGCTCTCAAGGAGGCCGTGAATTTACATCACCCTCATCCAAATGCACCTGCAAGTTTACATCAGCCTTATCCAGATGCACTTGCAAATCTCACATTTGATGCCTCCAAGATAGCTATCGGTGCCCAGTTCGAACAGCGATGGGGCCAGTCCTCGTTTTCTCTTGCTTTCTTCTGCCAGAAACTTTATGAAACGGAGAGGAAATACGTCGCCTTTGACTGTGAACTTCTGACACCCTGCAGTGCAATCAAACATTTCAGTGACTTTTTGGAAGGACGCTGTTTCGTACTATTGACTGACCACAGACCCTTAGTACCAGCTTTTAGGAGCCAAACTGACCGCTCTCTTTGACAGACGAGACACCGTTTCTACGTAGCCGAGTTCATCACTGACATCCAGTTCATCACAGGCAAGTTCAACGTGGTGGCTGATGCCTTTTAACGCTTCACATCAATCCCAACTCCGACGAACAGGGCGTCTTCGCCGTAGGCAGCTTCAATCAAACTGCTCAAGACCATGTATAGTCCGGCGAGATGACTTCCTATCGCACAGCTACCACTAGCCTGAAACTTCAAGACATCCAGCTTGACACATCACCTCTGCTGTGTAACACATCAACTGGTGTCCCACGGCCAGTATTGGCAAACTCCTGGACTCGACCAGTATTTGATCAAATTCATGGGCCTCCCACACGTAGACGCACGCCCCACACAACAGGCCATCACTCAACGTTTCATGTGGCATGACATGAAGCGTTTCATGTGGCGTGACATGAATGCTATGCCTATCAGGCCCCCGAAATCCGCACATGGGCGCCACTGGTGGAGTGTTCACTTCCTACCGTCAGTTTCTGCTGTCTTCACGTTAACCTCGTTGTACCAGTGCCAGACAATAAAGGCATGACTTACCTCTTCACAATCATTGACCGCTTCAGCAGATGGCCAGAAGCCATTTCTCTCCCAGATACCCACACTTCTACCTGTGATGGAGCTCTAATCCAGCATTCAATCGCCAGGTTTAGTGTTTCTGACGACATTACTTTCCGAGAGAGGCAGCGAGTTCACCTCAGTCCTTTGGGCTGAATACAAGCTCTCGGGCATTGAGGTTCACACAACCATAGCCTACCATACACAAGCAAATGGCATGGTTGAGCGTTTTCACTGTCAGCTTAAGGCAGCACTCAACGCTCTCACCGTCAGCTGCCTTAACTGGTTTGCAGAGCTATCCATTGTCATGTTGTGGATACGCTAATCTTGGCGGTGGATACGGTTGTCCCATGCTGAGCTCGTGGTTTCGTTTTCCTCAATGTTCTTAAAACAATTCGCTACGGAGTGGTACTTCGCTGAAAGGAGGGTAATGTAACGACTTCCTCTTATCTACGAGTTAGTTTTTTTTTTTTTTTTTTTCTTTTTCTCGGGGGGGGGGGGGGGGGGGGGGGGGGTCATGAGGATTGGAGAGTGATGTACCTTGCGTTAGTTTTGTAACCGGTGTGTTCGTGAAAAATTATCAAATAAATAATCAAAATCTGTGGCACTGCAGTTCAGTCTGTTGCTTTCTGTTGAGATGTGTGCAACTAAGTATTGCAACTCTACATCCCTTTTCTGTCCTTAACATCCCCCTTGAAAGTTCATTGGACTGTGATGTTCCACCGTGGCAAAAGAACACCACAAAATTACAGGTGGTGTTTTACCTGCTCACTGTGTTCTCATTGAAGAACAAAAGTCGACTCTGGGCATATACAAACTAATGATTCTGTTCAAAACACAGAAAGCAATGATTCCCAATGGTGTCAGCGAGGATTCAATATTTGTATTTCTACGTCGTTTTTTTTTCCCATTCTAATCTCCTCTCTCTCACCATCCCGTCGCTTTAAATTGTTTCCATAGTGACTGACGAAACTTCACCCACACTCGTATTTCCCCTCTACATGTTTATTTCCGTTGTTTGCGTGTTGCCATCCTGCCAGAAGAAGATCAATAGGGCAAGGCTTGTTGTTTCATGATTGTGTGCATCTCACGACTTAGTACTTCATCATTTAGTTTCCTTTTTCATCAACCTAGTGTAACACTTTTTGCTGCTCCCACACTTGCTATGCGCCACAACCGAGTTAGGATTTTTGTAGATGTTTTCCTGTTCTTTTTTCAGTACTGATGTTATCATTAACGTTAATTATTGGTGCTATCGTTGTTCCTATCATTATCACCAAAATTGTTATTTACTGTTCTGTGTTGTAGCTCCCTTGTGGAAGATATGCCGTAACTCTGCTACGAAATCAGAAAACAAATTATTTTGTTGGCTCCTTCTTGATATACAAAAGCCATGCACTGTCATATGTGTTGGTAGTTTTGTTTTGGTCTAGTGACACCAGTTTATCACACTGGCTCGAATGAAATCGAATTATCTTTTCATTGAACCAGTAGCAGTTTTGACTCTAGTTTGTTAATGTAATTGGTGTGGGTTGGTGTGGTAGACTTTCCTGCAAGTACTTTCCTGAAAGCTTGACTTCCTTTTCGGGTGCAGTGCAGTGCAGGACTGTCCCGAAGCTTTTCGTATCCTGTGAATGTACACATATACACACTTATTCATCGAGAAGTGTGTAAATATTGTCAACATAATTTTCTAGATTGTCTAGGGCAGTTTGCAACGTCACGTCAAAAAGGATTGTCGTAACATTGCATCACGTTGTTGGCATATTCTCCGCCAGATTTATCTGTATGGCCGAGAAGAAGATATAATTTCAACGCTAATCAAGCTGAACTGGAATTAATTAAAAACTCCTGAACCAACTAAATTTTACTGTTGACACAGAAGAAAACACTTCACGCATTTTGAATCTACCATCTTCGTACGACTGACAAAACTATCGGGTTTTTAATCTTGTTGAATTCAAGATTTCGGAGAAATGATACGTGTCAGTGATTCTTGTAGAAATAGAATGTGAATGTCTATTAACTTAAGAAAAAGAAAGTTCAGTTTAAAAAGTATCGTGCTTTACTGGGATAAACTGAAAGATATTTTCTAAATTGGTTAGAAGATCACAGCTTATGTTCATCTCAGATTGTCTTCCATAAGATTGCTTCATCACTTTCTCACAACTGGTATATAGTCAGTAGTGTGTGTAGCATAACAGCCTCTCCATGTTTTTTTTTTCTTTGATTCTGCCACATTGTCCAACATTTTAGGTGAGCTTTTGATAGCGTTAAAAACCCGATTTGTGAAAAGCTTGCATTTGAGGAGAACGCAATCATTTTTGGAGAAGATCAAGATTTTACACTGACAGACCAATATATTTACTTTACTCTAAACAAAACTTTACATTCATAAATGCAAATTCCAGACTGGAATTTTTCAGTCCAGACGTTTTTACGTCAGCTGAAACATAGACATGAAATAGGCATGACATCATTTTCCTATCACAGGATAAAATAAAAAGAATGTGAACACAGCAATGGCTACCATTTGTAATTCGTTTTGATTGAAAGTCAACGAAATAAGATGTTTCACAAGTAATTCATCAGTTTCTGCTTGAACTATTTGCTTCTTTCACTTTCATTTCCTGTACTACTGCTTAAGTATAGTTATCCGATGCAATAAAATGTGACGCACAGTGGAGGAATCTATTTACGTATATCTGCTAATGGGTATTTAGACATATCTTGTCTGGTGTGTGAGTGTGTGTGTGCGTGTGTGTGTGCGTGTGTGTGTGTGCGTGTTTGTGTGTGTGCGTGTTTGTGTGTGTGTGTGTGTGCGCGCGCGCGCGCGCGCGTCGCAGAAGTATCGGAGGTGGACGTTGGGGTCAACCAAGCACAGATCTGGTTCATTTAATCCTGTCAAGGATGCAAGTTGTCAACGTAGCGGAATGCAGTGGTGGTGCAGGCAGTGTTGTCACTCATTCCAAATCAGCTAATTGATTCTCTCATCGCGATCTCACGGTTTACTGGAAACACTCCATAAAATGATGAAAACAAAATCCACAAGGGCCAGCAAGCCGACAAGACCCTCAAGGCCTAAACTCACCAATCGGCCCCGTCACAAGCAGCACTGCTGGTGATCGCCCCTTTCTGGCTGTCTCTTAAAGATCATTCTCGTCACTCAGGCAGAGTCTTCCAGAGAAAGGAGAACAACCTCATGTACATTCGTTTATTTTCTGTCAAGACCTATACCAAGTATTTACGCGCAGGGAAACTGTTAGTTTCATTGTTTAGTCTTCAAAACTGACGATAGAGTTATGTGTGATTCTACACTCTGTGTGGATGCAAGTCTGCACGGGCTACATGTCATCCATGTGGTTGCAGGTGGTCCTATGCTCAGTGTTGCTATGATCTATTGTACCCACCATAATACTGAGAAAAGCACACCACAAAAATCAGGTCATGGACCTAACATAGAAGACAATTCACATAGTCAACTGGTTTATCCATCATCAATAATATGTTGAGGACTATTAGCAGCTAAGTAATAAAACATAATGTAAATATTCGCGCAGTCCCCAATGCTGGTATCATTCCTCTATGGGCTCATACAGGTTCCAGTCTCCACGACTGGGGAAACCTTCGAACCCTCTTGCTTGGTGGTATCGTGGCCATTCACTTTTAACCTACATGCCGGCCCAAATGTCCCGGAGGTCGTTTCTATTTCTTTGTGCACAGACGCAGCAGTCAAAGGAGAGAGCAAGTGGCCAGTGAAGTGCCGAGCTCTTGCTAACAAAACCAAGCATGTGATTTATATCGCAAGGTGAACTTGCAGATCTTCAACCAGATGTGCAATACCCCAACGCTTACATTTTATACTGTTTGCGTAATGTTTTTAGTTTTCAACAACTTTTTTTCCTCTCCACACTTTCGTTTTGTTTAATTCTACTATCTTTCGCTGGCTCCTTTGGGGTGCTGTTGGATTCTTTTTCGAACCCTTGGCGGTCGGAACACCACAGAATTATGGACTGTGGTGTGTCTCTATCTGACGCCAAGAGCAGACACAATCAGCCGTGTCTCCCTGATCAGCCCGATCCAGCCGACGAAAGCCCTCGGGGCAAGCGATACATATAATAGATCTGCCTTCGAGAGGGAAGCCCTCGGAGCAAGCGATACATATAATAGATCTGCCTTCGAGAGGGATTGCGATAGTTTCCTCATGCAGCTAGTGAAGGTTTTTCATATTTATGATATACATTTTCCCATTTACTTCATCTTCAAAATTTTTTTTTCTCTCTCAATTTCAAATCTTTGCCAAGTCTTTACTATAGTGATGGAAGAATTGTTAACCTGCACTTTGTTTTCCCCCACTACTTAATTGTTCAGCATTATATTTATATAAACATCCAAACAAAGAACTCAACAACAATCGCGTAAAATATTTCGACCTCTTTTGGTCTTCCGCAAGAGACTTTAATGATTCGCGCTGTGCAGGGCAGTACAACAGCTCATAATTTTTTTAATAAAGAGAGGTGACAGCAACTGTGCCATTCAGCCACCCACTGCACAAACACTGTCTTGTGCCACATGTTCATGCCACGCCGCCTCTGTAACCCCTACTACCCATGTCTTGCCTGTTTCAGAAGCCCAGTTTTGGTTAAATACTAAAATGAGTTCTGTGTGGTGGACAGCAAAATATTTCAGGCCTCGCTCTGTTTGCTTTTAATTCCAAGGGACATGGTAGGGTCACCTGATAAGTACATGATACCTCTCTTATATTAACCAATTCCCATGATCACTGAAGAATTTTTGTATAATCTATGTGTTCTGTCTCTTATTCTAATCACTATGTTCATACTTTTAAACATGTAGTTGGGAGAATGGGTGACTATAGCCATTTCGGTAGGGAACAGGGGTAGGGGGATGGGGAATTTGCTCTGCAATGCAAATGAATATGAGTGATTCTGTTTGGGTTGAATGTATGCTCCGAATATCGATGTCCGAATGCAAACTTTGAATAGGTATATACGTGCACGCACATCTATGTGCGTGCGTGCGCGCGCGCGCATGTTTGTGTGTGTGTGTGTGTGGAAGGACAGTTACGGTCACCTACCTTTCCTGGACATGTCACACACGTGTTGGGCATACGGTGAATGTTGTGAGCCGCCCCCCCCCCCCCCCCCCCCCCCCCCCCCCCCCCCCCCCCTTTCGTCGCAGCTGTGCCAACATTGAATAACCATCGCGACATCTGAGGATTTCCTTCGTGAATATACCATTTTAAGAGCCGTCTTTGACTTCGATATTATTATGTACTATACTACGTGATTCGCCGAGCACACAATGGAGCATACTAGTTTTATTCACTTGCAGTTTTATCGTTTTTGTTTTTGCTTTGTTTGTGTGTTTGTTTTGTTTTTTTTTGTTGTTTTTGTTTGGTTTGGTTTGGGGTTTTTTGTCGTTTAGTACAAGAATAGGTGTTAGTAAGGTAAATAAATGCATTTTGATTTTTATTGCACATACTTAAACCATTTCTACATTGACTGCTTTAGAGTTCACTGTTCTGATTTGTACGTAGTTAGATTAGTGAGTTTGCTGTTCTCATTTGTAAGCAGCTAATTCAATCTTTTTTGTCCTTTCAAATTCCCGTCAAGTCTGGAGTTGAGCACTGCTATCAGTTTTTTCTCTCGTGTCTGTCCTCTGTGCTGTGTCACCACAGTCCACATGTAGAGCACAGGGTTGAGGGCAGAGCTGAGTGGTAACAGGAACACAACCAGAGTCCCGTAGACCTGGTCTGATCCACTCACACCACATGCAGTCAACACTGTAACCATGCCAAATAGCATCCAACAAACAGACTCTGTAAATGACACTTTTTTCATTAAGTGAACACAAGAATAGAGAAATCTTATGCTAGGATCTAATAACAGTCTGTATTTTTGGTGTTCTTCTTCGAATAATGAACTGACAACCGACAGTCACTACACATAGGAGACCATTGCTTGCTACAGTCACTTTGAACCATGAAAATTTTCCATTAGGGTCATACTGTTGGAACAGAGCCAGTCGACAAAGACCAGACTGACCTGAAAGACCCCAGTGAGACAGTGCGGGCAGAAAGGGAGTCACAGACAAGAGGATGGCAACAAGCCACAACACAGCACAACTTACAGCTGTTGAACGTTTATGGAATATTGATGAATGCCTTGGCAAGCAGAGAATGATGGCTTGATCCAAAGTGATGAACAAAATGACAAACACCGACGCCTCGTTTGACAGAAGGAAGAGAAACCCACTCATTTTGCACGCTGCACTTCTGGTCCACATCTTTTCAACCCAGATATAATTTCCAAGAAATATTTTATTTGTTACCAAGTTGATACCGACATGGCATCCCATACACGCATCAGCAAAATGTAAATGAGCGATTAACCTCACGAACCTGCTGCCGAACAGTTCTTTGACAGTAAATGAAATCACAAAACAGAACACAAATTTCCTAAAATAGAAGACACACACACCACATAGAACAAAACCAGATGCAATTCAAATGGAAGCAATGTACTACACGATGGAAGTATAGCCCCACTTGTTAAACACTTTGTTACATTTCGTTGTTTTGGAAGTATATCCTCACAGCAAAACCTATAATCTGATGAATGTATGTATTTCAAATTATTCGACATTGAATATAAATCGAATGGGAAAGTTTTTAATCGGTTTGTTTTTAAATCCAATTCAACCAGTTGATGCATGCTTTTAAAGCCTTTGGATCCAATGGTTTCGATATCAGAAAAGGATGCGTTCAGATATTTCACATGAAGCAAATAAGCTAAGACGTTATTTCTGAGCATAGTGAGTGTGTGTTCTTGATATATCAATTCGTCTTAGTGCATAATGGATGCGCTGTAATGATCTGCATGTCAAAATTTGTAATGGGTTGTTTTTTAGGGACATAATTCTTAAATTTGGCAAATAAAGAAAAACTGTCATATCTAGAGTTTTTATCCGATTGTTGGCAAGGTCAATGACCTGCAAGTTGCCGAGCTCCAGACCTGATGCATTTGACCAAGAAACAATCAACCAGATTCAGATGAATAAGATGCTCGTTTTTGGAAATGAAAAAAGCAGCAAGCAACATTCCTGACCCTCCAGCATCTACATAGCGGAGGTGGGGAAAAAAGTTGGCAGGAAAAGGTCTGTTACACAGGAAAAGATGACCTTGACAAAGACAGCCATCAGGACAGATCCTGTCACACATCAGTTCATCATCCTGCTGTGGGCACTGACCCCAGCCATCACACAGATGATCTTCATGCAGACACACTTTGGAATCAAGACATTGGTAGTAGTAAGGGCACGTAGTGCTTTCACAGTTGTCTTCATCTTCTCCATAGACACAGTCAGAAAATCCATTGCATAGAGTATAGACAGGAAGACAGTACAGCCATTCGGCAGTGCAACGATAATGAGTGTCAGGACATGAGTCCTCGGCTTCATCACCTCCTGTGTAAAGTAACCAGTACCATCTAAGTTGATGTAAAATTTTTGCATCTTCATATTGTCTTTAACAAGAAAGTGAAAGGTTGTTTCTGCACAGCTGACTTCATCAGAATCATCTACACAGTCTGAATATTCATTGCAGCGTTGGCTGTGCAAAACACACTGTGCATTCGAGCACTGGAAACCCTGACATAAAGAGTGTTCACAAAAAGACTCATCACTGCTATCTGGACAGTGTCGTCTAAAGTCACAGACAAAAGAGTAAGGAACTGAGGTGATAAAATCATCACATGAAAACATAACAGGTATGTTTGCACTGATCATTCTACGAGCAGACATGGAAGGGTACAGACTATAACTCACGTTCATGAACTTTTGACGATGAGTAGATGATTCTTTTCCAACGCCACTTTTAAACGAATAAAACAAAAATGTGTGTGCCATGTGATTATCTGGAAAAACAAATAGAAACTGCCGTGTGCTTTGCAATGTGTATTTAGAAAAATGTGGATGTAGTAACGTAATATGAGACTGAAAACCTGCGAGTGAGGGTAGTTTAGTTTCACAAATTACGATAGTACCAACAAGTACAATCGGAGATGGAGGAGAAATAAGAATTTCCATTGCACGTGCCATTCCATTCTGTCTTAATCTGGCACGTAGATCGGAAAATCTTCCCCTGAAGTGGTTCATGTTGTAAATTAATGTGCCAGCCCACTTGCGAAACTTGCTGTACATGAAAGGCACAGACTGCCAGCCAGATGAAAACCCTAAAATAGTACTAGCTGTATCATATCGTCTGAAAATGTGTAAGAAGTCTTCCTGTTCTTTCCTTGTTTTCAGTGAGAGTAATCTGCCACTCACGCTTCTGCACAAATAATCAAGTGCGGTAAAGGTGGATAAGACCCTTGGCGTTTTCACAGTTTTAAAGCATTTATTGACTGAAGCCACCAAGCCCTGGCAGCCAGGACTGCTGAAAGGACAGTGTTCTGTTTCATCCCGTCCGTCTTCACACTCTGTCCTCAGGTTACAGTCCAGGTGATCCTGGTATTGGGAGTAATGAGTCACAGAACAATTGAACACAAACCACTTGAGACTTTATAGGGTTGATAGCGGTCAGGAAGTGTAGAGAAATATAGTTTTCCCTGTGTATAACCCCTCCATCGAATTACAAGATGCGATGTAGGAAAGACGCGCGCTGGTGTGTTAAGATCAAAGCAGGTCCTTACTGTGCTCTAAGCTTGAATTCTTTTCTCGATACACCAGATCCAGGTCTGCCGCGACTGGGCAAGAGGTATGGAGACGGATCTGCACAAGACTGATGATAAAATGTGATCAGAGGAACCTTTCAGTTCCTCGCCTGTCAACACCACGTGTCTTTGTAATATTGGCATCTTCACATATCCAGAATAGCTCCCGAAACATTCTATGATGAGGTTTAAGTATTCCATTTCATGAATATCAGCTTTCACTGAAGGATTGTTTGTATGCTCTACATAGATTTTCTCTGTAATTGACTGGTAAATGCGTTCGTTATAGCTATGATAATCGCATGCTACATGATACACCCTACTCGTCGAAATGAAAAAAATTCACAGCTGTTTTCCAGTCACCAGAATCACACCAGTACTTTAGGCGTTGAAGATGAAGGCCCACATGCATTGATCGTCTTACACTTACGTGCATTTTACAGAAAGTAGAAGACTCATCACATATTCCATACACTACTCCAGAACGGGCTGTGAAGCTTGGTAAGCTGCTACCACAGTCTGAGACATTGACCCTTGTCACAGCTTCTGTTTTATTCTGATCAGTGAAATACTTTATACCTGGACACATATGCCTGATTCTAATGGCTTCAGTGTCAATTTTGTGCGTAGTTATTTGCTCTAGGACCCAGATTACAAATATGGCACTTTCAGAAATAATACACTTTTTACTATACAGAGTAAAGACGTTACTTATTTTAGTTAATGCTGTTCTGTATAATTGTTGGTGGTTTGAGGAAGAAGGGATCCTTAATCCGTATCTTATATCTATATCTATATCAGTATTTCATTTTTGGCGTGAAGCATCCTGTCTCTGTACTGTTTTAATTCGTCAACCCAGTTCCCATGGTTGGTCGACTGTTTTCTTTAACAAGTGAACTGAAGTTGGGGAAAAAAAAGAAAAAAACTCAGCAAGTTGAAGATGCTTTTTAGCATATATCTGGATTTTGTCGTGTGCTCTGTCATGAATTGAATATCCCTGTCATATTTAATACAAGAGGCCAGTATGGACGTCACAGGAGAGTGGGTGGAGGCACCTACCTCACAATACTGGTATCACTACAACAATAAACCGTTCAAATATCCAATGGGCTTGCGCCCCGTTAAGTTTGTAAAGGAACTGATAACGTTTGCTATAATACACACACAATCAAATACACCCAGCGCGACGACCTCGTAAAGGTACTGGTATAATAAGCCAGCACGTTTACTGAGATGAGCAAACGATTCATTATTTGCTCTTAGATTTTTTTTTTACTGTATGAGAGCTAATCAAATTAACAGGTAGGGGCAAATGCCTTCGTTATGCACTATGGAACTTCAACTATGGAAAGCGAAAGTAATGATCCAGTTCCCTCTATATCTTTATACTTTTGGTCCATATATCTTTGGTCTAAATCGACAAAATTGTAAACTGCAATCCAGAGAGTAAATGCAAGTGGAATGGACAGTTTACCTGATAACCTGCTATAGTTTATATGCGGCAGAGCTAGAAGTAGTGACTTGGAATATAGAAATGCATATCTTGGTAAGAAGAAACTCTAGGGAGAACAAAGGGACAGCAAAGGTCCTCGGGGAAAGATTACCTCCCCCCCCCCCTCCCCCCGTTCCTCAGACAAGTGTTTCGGGCGTAACCTTTTCACACTCTAAGGGGGCCGAGCCGCATCTAGGTCATGACTCCCTGATTTGTATGCGGCACAGCTGGAAGCAGTGACGTGGAATATAGAAATGCATATCTTATATATATTCACACAGTGACCCAGAAAGCAAAAGACCAAAGAACATATGTCAAGTACAGTTACAAAACCCAGCTGGTGCTCTTAAAAAACAGGACTTACGTTTGGCGGTGAATAATTCAACAGGCAGATAATTCATTATGTGTAAAACACACACGTTCACACTTCATCATCACTGTATTCGTTCTGTAGCTGTAGCTGATGGAAAGACAACTTTCTTGACCTTATTGTGCAAAAAAAAACCAAAGACATCTTAATCGATTTTCGGAAGAACCCAGAACCTGTGCCAGACCTTATGATTAATAGTGAAGCTGTTGAACGAGTGAATGAGTATAAATATCTACGAATGACTGTAGACGATAAATCAGTTTTTGATAACAATGTTACTAAAATCCATAAAAGTTGTCAGTCAAGAATATTCTGTTTGCAAAAGCTACGAAATATTGTGTTAACCCTGTGATCTTACAAACTTATCACAAATGTTGTGTTGTGTCATTGCTCACAGCTTCTTTTATGTGGTGGTATGGAAGTTTGGGTGTGAAGAGCAAGCGAGTGTGTTGAATGATGTGGCGAATTGTGTACCAAAGTGATTGGAAGGAAGCAAGTTGGAATGCAAGAATTGTATGACAGACGAGTGGAGAGGAAAGCAAGAAAGATTGCCAGTGATGATAGCCATGTCTTAGCAAAATATTACGAAATCTTACCATCTGGACGTCGTTTTAGGACCCTTAGAGTCAAATATAGACACAAAAAAACTTTTATACCCAGGTCGATCCATTTTTTAAATTCATGATGTCTTTTGTACCACTTTTCATGCCTTCCTAGTGGTGTGAGGGTGTGGAGAGAGAGAGGGAGAGACGGGGGGGGGGGGGGGGGGGGGGTGAAGGGGAAGAGAGAGAGAGAGGGTGTCGGGTGGGGGTAGTGTGTGTGTGTGCTTGTGTGAATATGTGTATATGCATATATAATTTGTGCTTTGTGTGTAGATGTACATGTGCTTGTAAGTGTAAGCCTATGAGTGTGCTTATGTGTATGCATGTGTATGGGGTTTTTTCAAATGATTATGGTGTGTGTGTGTGTGTGTGTGTGTGTGTGTGTGTGTGTGTGTGTGTGTGTGTGTGCGCGCGCGCGCGCGCGCGCGCGCGTGCGTGTGCGTGTGTGTGTGTTGGAAGGTGGGGTGTTAGACTGTACATGTAAATTATTTAAGAGGCCACTTGATTGTGATGATTCTTGTATTATGTATGTTGTCTTGTGATACTTTTTATTATGCACCTATTTTTAATTTCTCATCTCCTGAGATAAGAAAGTATTCATATCATATTATATATCATGCTTTCTCTGTCCTCTTTACACGGGTTGATTTCAGAAATCCACAGAGCTTTGGCTCAGGTTTGTTGAAGGCATGTCAACACTCTTGCAGCTGCATCTGTTCAAAACAGAATTGTCCTTGCACGGACATTTGAAGAGCTGAAGGACTGATGGAGGCGCTAGATTGTCACTTATACAATGTACAAAAAATGCCTGAGTGTCATGAGGCAATGGTTTGTCAATGATGAATGTCAAACAGCAACGTCATACTGTTGTCTGATACTTTTGTCTTTGAGCAAGAAGAACGAGACTGTCCTGTTTTGAGGCAATATATAGTCGGAATTGCGTATCAGTCTGAAAATGCTGTGTAGTTTACAAATTTGATCTGTTGGCCATTCAGTCCGTAAACAAAATCTCTTCAAGAGCGAAGAACTGCTGTGGAGATGCATCTGATTCCTGTTTAAGGTGAACGAATATGTCTACATACACTGGAGACTTCAAGATCAGATTTCAGTATTTCATTTTCTACATGTCTCTCAAAGAGTCTTTCGGTGAAAGTGTGAAACTTTCTTTACTTTCTTTCTGCGTACGCAGGCTGATACTCCTGCGGACACTCCCTGAATAGACAGGCAGTGTGGTTTTTTGTGTGTATGGCCGTTTTTTTTATCCCGCCATTAAGGCAGCCATACTCCATCTTCGGGGAAGGTGCATGCTATGTGTAACGTGTCATCCATACCAACGGCCAAACTGGCCTCTCTTCCGAAAGTTGGTGATGGGATTTTACGTGTGTGCAAGATGTTTTGCGTGCGTTCACACACGGAACCTCGGTTTATAGTCTCATTCGAAGGACTATAATGGGAAATGGAGTCAGAACCAATGTTAAACTCCGAGGGAAAAAGCCCTCTGTACCGAGATTCGAACCCGCAGCCCTAGGATCACGGGTCTGTCGCTCTACCAACTGAGCTGTCCCCAAAGTGCGGAATGAAATGTGCCTTTAGAGAGACATCTCTAGACCAACTTTTCAAAGAGAAGATGAAAATGTGGGCCGGAACAGCTCAGCTGATTGAGCGCAGGACTCGTAATCCCATGATCCTGCGTTTGCCAAAATGATCTCCGCCGGCCCTTTCTGTACACGGATGCTTTTTCCCTTGGAGTTAACATTAGTTCTGACTCCATTTCCCGAAAACGTTTTCATCGATTTTGGCTATAAACCGAGGTTCTGTGTGTTAACGCACGCATGACATTTTGCACACACCTAAAATCATATAATCAACTTTCGGAAGAAAGGCCAGTGTGGCCATTGGTATGGATTATATGCTACATATACCATGCACATCGCGTGAATCGAAAAAATAAAGCAAGAAAAGTGAGAGACTAATAGTGTCTGAAAGATACGGGAAACGTCTACATGAAGCACCAGGAACAGCTCTTCATTTGGAATGATGGCTTTGTCCAGACGAATTTCAGGATCAGCAAAGAATTGACGAAAATTGTGTAAGTGCATACATTGAATTGGTACCCAAGAAGGTAATCCCATTTTCCTCAGCCCACTGTCAGATGTTATTCACTCTAAGTTTGACTCGACGCTGTACGCTGGCACAGGAGGCTCCATCCGCGTAGAGTGCAAAGTCATCAACAGAGAGAACTCGGAACCCAGGTTTACAAAATGGAGTATCTCGTTAATTTTCATACTGACGAGAGCAGGAGAAAGAATGCTCTCTTAGGGTACACGCAACTCCCGCCCATGGATGTCATAGAGCGTAGGATCAATACGGACTTGGAACTGCTGACCAGACAGAAAGGTTTTAATGAAAACAGTCAGCTGACCACGAAAACCAAGTTTATGAAGATCCATAAGGATTCCATATTTCCATGTGGTATCATTAGCTTTCTCCAGATCAAAAAAGATAGCTTTCACATGTTATTTGTTAATGAAGGCGTTGCAGACGGACTAAATGGTCAACAGTAGAGCGGTACCTCCGGAACACGCAATGTTCTTTCAGTTTCCAGCTTACACATCAGACCGGAGTTAACCATTTTTTTTCCCGTTAGCTTGCAGAGGCAACGGGTCAGAGGTATTGGACGATAATTTGAAGAGTTGGAAAGGTCTTTCCAGGCTTGGGAATCGGAATGATCAGCTACTGCCTGAAGAGAGGTAGTAAGAGCAATAGGGTTAAACAACAAATAATTGTGGATAAGAAGGGCAACGCCATCTGTTAATCCCAACATGGAAGTTAATGCAGGTATCAAAAGAATACTGAAGCCAGAAAGATTGAAGATCTGGCTTTGAATTTTCGTTTCCCGAAGAGCTAATATCTGACGTTTAAGAGTGTGGCACAAAAGCCGCAGCTCCCCACAAAGTTAGAGTTTAATCTACGAATACTCCAGTGGACTAATATACTATCCATGGAACAGAGGACAAACAGGAGAGAAATCAGTTCATCTTCAAGTAGTTACCTGCAATTAAAGGAGCAAATGTGTTCTGAGGAAAGACCAGCTTGTTTGACTCTCCAGACCCACTGACAGACTTCCCCACAGGTGGAGATGGCTTGGGTTTTTCATTTTGACCATCTGCACAGGGTGGGCTCCCTTGACGCACAGTTACTGTTATCAGTATGTCAAGGCGAGATTCTGTTTTTTTAATTCTATCCAGCAGAAGACGGTTTAGACTACTGGGCAGTCTGAAAAGTGGCGGATGTACCGCCTTCGCCAGGGGCATCCACTTTGGGTTGGAAGGTGGTGGATTTGCCTCCACGCAGGAATTGTGTTCAGAGCATCTACCCTCTCAGTCACCAGGATTTCATTTCCCTCCATCAGAGTTTGCACTACAAAGCAAATGCGGCATATCTTAGGAAGACCACACAGAGAAAAGAACATGGAAAATAAGACTTGAAGGGGAGAAGAAGACAGAAAAGATCCAGTACGGAAGGCAGAGGATAGAATAGGAAAAAGCCGGGTTTTGATTTGTCAGGGCCCTCACGCTTAATCTGTCTGACATGGGAGACCCTACTTAGGGCATCAACTCCTACCACGTTGTGGTTAGGCCAGTCAGCAACTTGGCTACACTTATCTAAAATTGTTAAGAACAAAGTAGCCTTCAATTCAAGTATCGATGCCCCCATCAGCAGCAGTCTACGGAGTCACTGGACTGTGCAAGCCCTCTGACCTCGGCAAGGTCGCAACTCCTGGAGGGGAAAAGAGGGTTGATTTGGAAGAAGAAGGTAGGCAGATCAACATCATTTCAGTTCTACTTTGGTAGAAAGATCAACATTATTTCCATCCTGCCTTCGTCTAGTTTAACTTTGTTGTCTGTCATAAAGCTTTTTAGGTCAAACACTCAGGACTGATTACTTCCAGTCGTTGTTAAAAGATCAGAAGGAGGTCAAAAAATATGAATCGGATTGTTATCGGAGAAACAGTGATGAAAAAGGGCACGCTGATTTGCAATAGTAGAAATGGAATAAGTGTACAAATTGAGAAGATAGAGCCATGCACTGAGGCCTGGGGCACACCATAAAGTAAAGAATTTGGGCTGGAAATAGAACCATTGAGAAACAACTTGATGACAGTGATTCGGTGTATGACACACGTTGCGTGCGGACACGAAGCAGTCGCTCTCTGCTCGAACCGAATTTTGCGTTTGAAGCGAGTTCATAGCAAGGGCTTTTTTCTCGTCAGTCACAGCGCTTTCAACCGTTCATTTACTGTTTTGCGACTGAATAATCTGGAAAGTATGGCGACATTTACTACCATTAATCCGGTCTTTTTGAAATCGAAAGACATCCTGGACAACCTCGACAATCGACCGACGGTACTGGAGGTATGTTTGGCTGACGAAAGAGTGGCGGGACAGGATTCTATCCTCGGAGCGCAAAAGATCAGAGGTTTGTGGCGGATTTCTCCAGCAACCAAGGGAACCCGTACGGAACTCTGTGAAAAGAATGGTTCTACGTTACACTTAACTCCAGGTATCCAACATCAACCATTATATTCTTCGAGACACAGGTGAAGGAAAACCAACCACAAAAGTGTGGATAGACGATCTCCCTGTCTCAGTTGCGCACTCTGAAATTGAACATGCCCTTGCGGAGGCTGGCTGTGAACTGCGATCGCAGATAAAAATGGAAAGGACCACAGACGAAGACAGTTAAGTTAACCAGATTTTAACGGGCAGACGATTCTTTTTTATTACCGTCCCTCAGTCTCCACTGGAAAAAAAATCATGAAGATCAATATTTTGTCCACAAAGATTTATCATAGAGAGCAAAAGCTCCTGCAAAAGAAAGTTATTTATTCTCACTGCTATGAATCAGGTCATCGTGTGTCAAGAGTGCAAGAACGACATAGTGTGCAGAGAATGCAAACAGACTGGACATAAACGGGGAGACCGGTCACGCCAACTCTCTAACACATGCACTGACGAACAAATCACTGACCAACAGACACAGACCAAAAGTAAAGTTAAGACCAGCAACAAGCAAAAAAAGCTTCCACACCTGGTACAAAGACTGTTGGCCATGTTGACAGGAGCCGATCGTCGACCCGCCAGTCGACCTTCTGTCTACTCTTGAACAGGGTCGTCGCGTACGGTCAGACACCCCCAAGCGTGGCCGTTCGAGAGAGCAACACAGCTTTGAGAGAGGGAAGAGGAAAGGTGCCCAGAAAGGAGGAGTCAGAATTCGCCAGCCCCGTGCGTTCGACCTCCGAGAGGGCTATGGTTCAATGGTGGCAGTAGTCGCTGTGTGTGACCCATCGACCTTTTGATGACACACTGGCTGTTGTCCAACGGATTGTGAATTTGAATACTGCTTGGAATGTATCATTGGTAATCATGGTTACTGTTATGATTTACATGTAAATTTTTGTTTTTTTATGGATAAATACTGGTGATGTCGATGAAAACAAAAGGGTTACAAAAGGAAATTGAAAAGAAAAAAATGTTATGATGGATAATATATAAGTATTACCTCTTTGAATATAAGTGGGTTATCAACACAAATCAAAAGAAGATTGGGTTTAATTTCTTTTTTTTTTTTTAAAGGAAAAGATGGATATTATTTGTTTACAGGAATCCCATTTAACAAAAAATGAAATTGAAACATGGAACAAAGAATGGGGTAATAAAATCTATAATGAAGGTGCAACATGAAGTCGGGGGGAAGTGATTTTAATTTCAAGAAATGTTCATGGCAAAGTGAAAGTAAAAAGGTCACAAAAAGAACGCTTGTTGTTTCTGTTGCACGCCATGAATGCAATATTGTAATAGCTAATGTGTACACGCCCAATGAGCGAAATGATAAGCTTTCCTTTTTTCATAACATGAATGATATTTATGGTGAATGTAATGAAGAAGAATTCATTGTCCTTGGAGACTTAAACTGTGTTCTGAACAAGGAGCTCGATACCATATCTGGTAGAGCGCATGATATCAGAAACGTTAACGTCTTAAATGAGACAATCGACAGTTTAAGTTTACAGATGTATGGAGAAATCACCACCCATTTGACAGAGACTACGCCTGATGTCGATATAAGCCATTTACAGCGCGCCGTTTAGACTACTGTCTTGCTTCCGAAAGTATTCTAAGTTCATGCGTATCATGCCAACATGTTCTTTCTCCCAATTTGGATCACAAGGCAATTGTATTGGATATCGGTGAAGGAAATTTTACCTGCGGTCCTGGTTACTGGCACTTGAACAAGTCATTTGAAGAATGAAGAGTTTGTACAGAAAATAAGCAATATGTTAGATTCCATCTGGTCAGAGAATGGCCATGTTAATAGTTCAGAGAAATGGGAGTTATGTACGTTAGAATTACGGAACTTGTGCGTTGAATTTGGTGAAAAATTGTCTTGTAAGAAGAAAAACGAAACTTGTTCAACAACAGTGTCGCCTTCAGCAATAAGAGAGAAGAATATTAGATGACTCCCAACATGAACAGCTTCAGACAGACCTCCTGACTGTAAAACAAAAACCAGAATTAATATAGATGAAAAAAACGAGAGGTGCACACGTAAGGGTAAGAATTGAATGGACTGAAGAAAGTAAGGAGAATTCAAAATACTTTTTAGGCTTAGAAAAAAAAAACAGAGGCAGAAAAAAAATTAATCACTTGGCTTCTTAGTGACTCAGGAGAAATTATTGCTAGCCAGAAAGAATTATTAGGGGAACAAGTATCATATTATAAAACACTATATAATCAGAAAACAAACACCGCAGATGTAGAGGCAGCCACAGACAGTTTCTTAGAAATAGAGACCATAACGAGTTTAGAAAAAGAAGATGCTGCATTATGTGAAGGTGCAGTAGCACTGAAAGAAACAACTTATGCTCTCAAGATGATAAAAAAATGGTTCCGCTCTGGAAAGCGATAGATTAACCATGGAATTTTATCAATTCTTTTGGAGCTTAGTAGGTCTTTTAGTGACCTATTCGTTCAATGATTCCTTTAATGGAGAAGAACTGTCTTTCACACACAGGCAGGAGTCATAACATTACTTCACAAACGAGTTGACTTACACAGAGATAAGTTAAACAACTGACGACCTATTACTTTAACAAACACTAATTACAAAGTATTGGCAAAAAGTTTAGCGATGAGATTAGGAAGGATGATACCGAAACTGGTTGATGAGGATCAAGTAGGGTATATAATGGGTAGAAACATAGCAACAGTTGTAAGAACGAGAGATGATGCGATAGATTATCTAAATATAATGGGTAAAGCAGAATACCTTGTGGCTCTAGATTATTCTAAAGCTTTCGACACCATACGTAAAAAAATAATTTTGCATGCTTTTAAAATGGTTGGTTTTGGCAATGGCTTCCAGACATGGATATTGGTTTTAACCAGCAACTGCCAGAGTAGCATTAGCCATGGTGGATGGATCTCTGAGGCCTTTGATATTAATTGTTGAAACAGGCAAGGCTGCCTATTCTCTCCCCTTGCATTTATTTTGGCAGTAGAGATTTTGGCAATAAAGATAAGAAACAGCCCTGTCTCAGGCATTATAATACCAAAAATAATGATAACACAGTATTGAAAATAAAGCAGTCAGCTGATGACAAGCCACTATATTTCTTAAAAATAGAGATGATGTGATAATCTCTTTTAACATACTTAACTCCTTCGAAAACTGTTTGGGACTTAAACTGAATTTGCACAAAACAAAAGCATTACGGCTAGATAAAGGAGGAGAAGAACGCACTTTACCGTTTCTCATAGCTGACAAAATAAAATCCTGGACATTTTTTTTTTTGCAAACTGAAATAATGGCCAGAAATGTTGAAAATAATCAGCAAAGTCTGGTAAAAAGAATCCATAACATGATTAAAAACAATGGAGTAGAAGGGATCTCAGTATACATGGCAAAATTGTCATTTGTTAAATCCTATATTGTCAGCCAATTGACATTCGTTATGCAATGTATAGGTATCCCGGAAGTAATTCTTAGTCAGTTGAACACATTGTTGTATACGTTTATATGACAAAAAACATTTAGCAACCGTAAAGCTTTTGAAAAGGTGAAAAGGAAAACAATGGAGAGTGACTATATAGTGAAGGGGGACTTGATATGATTAATATGCTAGAATTCCAAAAATGACTTTGCGATGGGCTGGAAAGCTGTTCTGTGCTACTAATGAGAACTGGACCTTAAATGGTGCTTGGGTAAAGTTGCTACAGAATGAAATATTTTCAGGATAAACTGCAGATCAAATCAGCTACGAAAGTGAGTGAAATAGAAAACGACTTTGGAAAGAATTCGCAATCACATATTTCGATAATACAAAAAGAAACTAAATTAGAGGATGTCAACAGCAAGAACGTTCACAGTCAAATACTTTTTCATAACACACTAGTACAATATATAAGGACAAGGCTTTGTATTTTCAAAATTGGCTCGAAAAGGGATTTTTTAATGTGTCCAAAACATAGTGCATGAATACGAAAACCGACTCTTGAGTTTAGAAGTTTCAGCTGTTATAGATAGAAATAAAGCAAATATCATTTTTGAATACAATGCTCTTTGCAACGCAATTCCAAGACAACTGATGAACTGGATTCAACGCGGTGAAATGAGTCATGTAGACATCCACGTGGAGTCCTGTATTGCAAGAGAGTTTGATGCAAAACCAAAGAAAGTACAGACTTATTATTAAAGGCGGATGATTAAGTTAATCTAAAACCTCACGATTGTGAAGTGTGGCAAAGAAAATTCATGATTAAACACAGTCTTTTACCTTTTTCACACAGGAAAGTTTAGCCGAAGCAAAGATTTCGGCCTCCATCCAGAGGCCTTCGTCAGAGCCGAATGTCTCGCTGAGTGAGTTGTGTTCGGTGCCCGCGATCTCGAGATGAACTCGAGTCACGAGACCGAATAAAGGAAGTGTAGGCTGCTCGTAGGTTATGTCGCCTCCCGGTCTCGGTTGATAGAAGGAGACGTGGCTGCCATGTAGATGGCCCTCCTTTACTCCTCTTTGGAACCATTTAGGTTCCTGGTCCAGAACGCTGACATTGTGTGCTGGGAGACTCATGTCCGCTGATGTTCAAGTGTTCTCCGACTAGTGATGATTCTCTGTGTTCTTTGATGCAGAGTTTCAGTTTCCTTTCTGTTTCTCCGACGTATATCTGGTCACAATCTCCACACTGGATCTCGTAGATTGCCGATGACAGTTCTAGTTTGTCCACTTTGTCCTTTGGGGCCACTAGTCTGCTTCTGATGGTGTTGGGGCTTAGAGTGGACCACCAAACCATTCTTCCTGATCTTGCGGGCGAGGCTTCCGTAACACCCTTGACATAGGGGATGGTGGCATGTCCAAGGGTGGGGCTCGTTTTCTCGGTGGAAGGGTGGGGGAGCGGTCTTATTGCTTCCTGGTAAGTCCCACGCCCATTTTGGATAGCCTGATATGCTCAGCACTTCCCGGAGGTGGCGGAGTTCCTCTTCATGATTTGACTGGGTGGAGCAGATGGTATTTGGTCGGTGACGTAGGGTTCGGATCACTCCCAGCTTGTGTTCTTGGGGCTGATGGCTGTCGAACTGGAGGTACTGGTCAGTATGGGTTGGTTTCCCGTACACTTGGAATGCTAAGGAGTTCCCTCTCTGGTAACGAGAAAAGTTTCAAAAGAAGTTCGGTTACACGAACTACAATGGAAAATAACCATGATATCTATACTACAAATATCAGTCTTCAAAAAATGAAAATAAACATATTCTTATAGATGTGATTACTGCAGTGATGAGATTGATTTCATTAATCATTTCTTTTTCGAGTGCCCAAATGTAAATCTGTTTTGGAAATAAAATAGAAACTCTTTTATGGCTTGAAATTGGAAAACCAGTGAAATTATTGGTGTTGGGTGTTTTATTTGGTGTTTGTCAGAGGGAACTGGACCATAGTCTGTTTTAGTTAATCATATCATTTTGTTGGGGGCAAAATGTGTATAACTATAGCGCGAAAACAAAATAAAACAGTATGTTCGCTTCAAATTATTTTAATCAACAATTAAACATGAGAAGAAAAATATATATTTAGAAGCTGCCATTCTCTAAATTGATCTGCTGTGCGAATGCAATCACACTTGATAATTTCATGATTTAATATCTCTATGTGGAAAATCTGTTTTCACTGATGGCATGTGCTTGATGAAATGATTGTTCTCCATCTCTCTCTCTCTCTTCTTTTCATGTCTCTCTCTCTCTCTCTCTCTCTCTCTCTCTCTCTCTCTCTCTCTCTCTCTTCTTCTTCTTCTTCTTCTTCTTTCTTCTTCGTCTTCTCTCTCTCTCTCTCTCTCTCTCTCTCTCTCCTCTCTCTCTCTCTGTTTGTCTGACGGTCGGTCGGCCCGTCTGTCTGCTTGCCTTTCGATATGTCTGCCCGTCCGTTCGACCGTTTCTCCCCCTCTCTTTCTCTCTCTGTCTCAGCATGAGTGACTTTTCTTTAATCTTCTCTATATGTTCGCTTGTCTCTCTCTCTCTCTCTCTCTCTCTCTCTCTCTCTCTCTCTCTCTCTCTCTCTCTCTATTTATCTATCTATCTATCTCTTCCGCCCTCTTTCTATCTATCTCTGTATGAGAGTGAGTGTGTCTGTTTGTCTGTTTGTCCGTTGACTCATCGTCTCTCTTCCTGCCGCATTCTATGTTTGTCTGTCGTGCACGGTCTTTCTGTCTCTGTCTATCTGCCCTCCCCCATCCCCACTCTCTCTCTCTCTCTCTCTCTCTCTCTCTCTCTCTCTCTCTCTCTCTCTCTCTCGTGTGTGTGTGTGTGGGGGGGGGGGGGTCTTTTTCCTTTTCTACCGTTTTACAAGTACTGTCGGCAATGCTGTTGTGTTCAATGGTTCCTTCCGGTGTGAGTGGTAAATGCAATAGGGCGAAAGTGTCAGCACACCAAACATTAGAACTTAAATAAACCCAGACGCCTTGCATCAAACTAAAAAGAAAAAAAAACCTAAAACAGCAAGCGAAGGTCTATCAGTAATGAAACACTGACAATGCATGGTGTGGGAGGCTTGTAAAAAAAAAAAAAAAAAAAAGTAAAAACGTGGGGGCAAGAAAGAGGATGGAGGCCCCACATTTAAAAAAAAGACCGTCTTTACAAAACAAAAAAGAAAAAAGAAAAAAAAAAGTTTAAAAAAAATACAAAAAAGAGGAAAAATTGTGAAGACAGGGAAGGTGGAGTGGCAAAAAAAAGAAAAAAGAAAAAAACTGATGACGATTGTTAATGTAGGGGTGAAGTTGAAGACTACCAGAGACCAAAGCAGTCATGCAAATGGAAGAGAAAAAACAAGATGTAAGATGATCGATGGTTTACAAAGCTGCAGCGAGTTGTACACAAAATCTTCACGCCAGTTTAATTGCGTCCAAAGTCTTACAGCGACAAGCAAAACACTGGCACAGAGATGTGTAGCTTTTGCCAGCCATCAGGAGTTTCTTGCACACAGCGGCATTGTTGTCTATTCAGAAACTTAAGGATTTCTTGACACTCTGCTGCGCCTTACCAGCTGGTTGCATTGCATGTCAGTGACAAAGTCAGTACGCTTGGGATCAAAGGTTGACAAGTCTTATGACATGCCACACAGGGCGTCATCAGGTTCATGGGAGGAGGGATAGGGTCCGAAGGAGTCTGGGGGTCCTGACCAGGTAGGGTTGGAGGTGAACATGCCAAAATGCCATTTTTTTTAAGCCTGGGGGTGGAAGAAAATGTTCAAAATGCTAGAACTCCACGTCTCCTATTCTGACCCTAGCTCAAAATGCAGTTGCTGTTCTCACCAACTGATAGAGACACTGTACCTTTTTCCGGCATCAGCGATTCCTATCAGTGATTAAAGTTTGCCTTTTTGTCGCTGCTTCACAATAGTTTTCTCAGAGGAACGAAGCAAGGTACCTCTCCAGGGAGCAAAAGTGCAACACATGCATTGAAAATTGAGTGAGACTGTTAGTCAAACGGATTTTGATATCCATCTACGTGTCTCTTACGCTACACAGCGGTTTTGCCAGTAGCTCCTTCGCTTTTCAATGTTAATTTTTGTCTGATTTATCCCTACATCTGTTTTAAGGTCGGACTCTGGATGGTGAGCCGAAACACGGCCACTTTATTTGTATGACAGGCGATTGAAACTAAACAATCTTTTCGATGACTTTCAAATGTTTTCCTGATCCACTTGGCAATATCGTCTGCACATGGGTTTTTTCCTGTCTTTTACACTATCTCCCTTCTTCTACAGTTCCTTGGAGGACTGTTTGGCAAAGTCTTTATATATCTTGTTAAATGATCATACCAATACGTTTTCTCTTCTTGACTGACGTCAGTAGATCTTCACATGGCTATGTGCTACCTGGTGGTTTGATGCACTGGCTCTTTGGTAATATGGTCAGTATAGCTTATGTTTAGTATATTGTAAAACATTTCATTTCCATGGCTTCGGTTCTTCTTTTCAGATGTGGTGTGAGGATCTACGGCTCGCATGCACGCAGGAAGGTGGAATATATACAACATATGCAGAAGCCTTATCTTGTGTTTCATGGAAATGTTATTGTTCTTCAATACAGGTTTTAATCTGGATATGGCCGTGTTTGTCTCTTCTGCCTGCTACTGATGAATCCCAGGTAAGTGAACTGTTGGAATAGTTGTGAGGGGCCATCAGCTTGGTCTTCTCGGTGCTGATTTCCATCGTCATATATACTGACGTTTCATACAGTCGTTCAACAAGCTTAGTGAGTTCTTGTTCATTGCCTACCAGGACATTGCTGTCATCCACAAATAAAAGGTTCCAATCCAAAGCTGACTGTGCAGATATGATCTTCATGTGTGTCGCGCCCAACACGTTTAGGATCGGACCTACTCTCACACAGGAGTCAGGAATCAAAGAGAAAGTTTAATACCACAAACAAACATTTTTTATACACTAACTGGCAACAAATAATAAGCAACAAAATATGATGGGGAAAAGAATAGGGATAAGTGATGATACGAAGGATGAAGTGAAAGTGATAAGAAAAAAAATGAATGCTGGAGGTGACAACTGGAAACTGCTGCTCAGCTGCAATAATAGCAATGATGACGAAGGAATGGCAATGACAAGAAGCTATTATATAGATTGCACGGGAGATAATAGAGTATCAAATTACAACACCTAATTAACAATGCCAGTGCATACATGAACAATACACCAATGGAACGCCCAATGTGTCCAACTTCAAAAGAGCACAAAACTTATTAAGGAAACTTAATGGTTGATTTGTAATAAACCAGCCAGTATGGGTAACCCCTGATTCTGATCACACACTCTACTGATGAAAATCACGTACAGTGGTTCCTACCCCATGGTATTTTTTACAAATTGCTGATGTCACCAGGATAAGCGCAGACAACGAGATGATGATCTCCCCTGACTGCCCGTACCGTAAGCATAGAGCGTGATGAAGAGCACAATCAAGAGAGAGCAACAGATGATGATGGATGATCGTTTCCATTGCAATGATTTCCCATCGCCACCCTTAACCGCAGATAGTACAGCGGTATCGTAAAGAGGGCGAGGCTAGAAGAAATGGCGATGAAGACGTGACGATATCTCCTTGCCACCCTTAACCGCAGACAGTAGAGCGATGTCGGTGAAAGGGCAAGGCTAGGGGAAATGATGATGAAGTAGAAGAAATCACTCCAATCTCAGTGGTGAAGATGCAAGCTGGAGTGAGGAAGATTCCACCCTCCACCCTCTGCAGAACGCCACCAGACAACCCAACAGCGACCCGGATGTAAGAGCACCGATCAGCAACAGCCGACTCTAGTTTATGCAAGGACCCCGAGTTCCTGCTTGCCTGGCTTCGGTCCGCAGTCTGGCGGCGACATGCTGGCCACTATCTGCTGTGTCCCAGACAGCAAATTCATGCGCAGAAAATATCAGGCATGAAAGGCCTGGGCTAGAAACCTCACCCCTAACATAAACAAATAAACCTTTCAGCTCTTATTCAACATTCTCTTTCTCATGTCCTTTCTCACACAATTCACTTCCAGACTTAATCAATGAAGCCACAATCATAATAATACCAAAGCCAAACATAAACATTTCCATTAGAAACTCACAAAACTATTATCCAAAAATGAAAAAAAATAATACATTCCAGTACCAAATTAGTTATACATATCTAAATAACAAAATAGATGAAACATTACTGTAAAACAATTAATGAAGGATGACTGAAATGAAAGGAAATGAAGGGATGAGCATAGAAAATACATCAGCCCCCACCAACACCTTCCCCCTCCCTTCCATTCCCTTCCCAGTTCCACTTCCCTTCCCTCCCCGCTCCACCCACCCCACCCCCTTACCGTAAAAACACAAACTGATCAGAGCGCACAAACAACCACCACACGAAAAACAGACCTTATATTCTACAAGGATAGCTTACATGTAAGACACTACTTCCCCTGATGACTGTGCAAACCCCCACACAAAAGTGCAGCAAAGATTTTGAGTAACGAAACAGTTGCTACCACACGGTACACCCAACAGGATGTTACACGTCTGAGCTCGTAATTGCATCTGACAAATTCGGGGGCCTTCCCAGTTCAATACACACCAGCGCCGCTGCAGGGTGAACACAGTACAAAGAATTCAATACACACAGTTCAAATAGTACACTGGCCCTGAGGGCACGCTTACTCGGCACAACACACACACAGCGCTATGAATTCTCATCCACACTAACACAGACCCAAGACAAAATATGTGTCACGACAATGTGCATCAGTCAGAATGTGCCCAACGAATATGTGAAAACTAAGGGACATAAAGGGCAGGCCTGACGACCCCAACTGAAGCATGGAACCATTCCCCAACAGCATCCTAGAGGAAAGGGAAATGGTGCGTTGTGTCTGATTCTAAGCTAAAAAGATTCAAAGGAACATGCTGAATGTGTCAAATGCTTGGGAAGAAAACCATAATGCTTTAAACGTTCGAAATACTCACACACAAAAACAAAAGATTGCTTTGTTGCACTCACTGATCTGAGGGATGCAAATTATTCAGTAGCCATTACCAACACCACCCAAAGCTTCTTCAAATTCAGATAGAGGAATAATTTGTACTTTTTTCCAAGCCTCGGCAGTGGGCTTAGATCCCATCCCCGGAATATTCACAGAATTGACCGAACCCATCTTGGCTCATCTGCATGACTTACGGCTTATTATCACGTCTTTTATAGACGACATTTTATTTGTGGATGATATTGAACAAGAAGCCAAGAAAGCCGCCCTTGACGCTGTGAAAACATTTGCCATTTTAGAATTCACTGTACATGATGAGAAATTATAGTTTGAATCCACACAAGGAAATAAACTCTTTAAGATTTGTAATCATCCCGAAAAGAGACAACTGTCCGCAAGTGCGCGTAGTCATCTGTCGAGGCAAAAAAGGCCAAAATTAGAAAAAACAGCTTCCTGTGTTGGCTTGGTAGTTTTCAGTCTCGCTAATGTGCCCTGCAGTCAACTACATTACCACTCACCAGTGCAGGCCACGCTGTTTACAGCCAACTTGGATGAGGGCTGAGGGTTCATGTATGCACATCAAGATGGAGTTGAAACGCCTATGGGATGAATCAGAAAAAAATGAATTATTTGGAATTTGAAGCTGCCTTTCGCGCTGTCCAGTCTGTCCAAAATCACTAATTGTCACGTGGAGCTTTCCCCCGGCATTTCAAAGGATCCCCCCCTCCCCCAAAAAAAAAAATGGAAAACCACCCCGATATAAATGGAAAACCACCCCGATATAAATTGTTTTCTTTTCTACCAGAAAGCCTTCTACTTCCCCTTGGAATGCACTTTTGGCGTTTATGCAATTTTGTTTTTGTTCGGCTGTTTTGAGCACACCTCGTTTATCATCAAAGACAATTCCTTTTATATACATTCCAGTTTCAATGAGTATATTGCAGAGAACTCCCCTGCGCACTTGGCATGAGTTTCAGCGGATGTTGAGCTGTGTGTACCCTTCCAATGATTTGAAGTTTTGTTTGCACACAGCCCTCGAGTTGTAAGATTACCATGTGACACCCTCCAAGATCTTCCTATCAGGTCCCTCGGTTTTAGGCCGTCCTCCTGATTATTTTGTTTGATGAGTGTGGACAACAATCAATCTACCAGTGTAAGAGAACGTGAGCATTGAAATTATTTATCAATTTTAGTCATATATGAACAAGTATGTGTCGAATAGATCTGTGTTTGAGACTTCCTCTTTGTCTAAATGGGTACCAGATGAAAGTTCCGTTCATGTTCTTACCTTGCTTTCCAAATTGTCTTATCCATAAACGAATACACACACCTAGATAGACAGTTTGTGACATGCATTCATGGCGGGCACTCACTGAACGCCTATGCAATGTGTACGTTAACAAGTTGCAGTAAATTGCAAGTGGGCAGAAGATGGATTCCGTTTTTCACCCCCTCTAGTGAAGAATGTCAGTTTTCTGGCATATCTGAGAGAACAGGAGAGCATTTCAGTTTGTGTTATTAATACAGTACAATCTACCCTTGCCTATTTTCAAGACACATTTCGTGTGATTTGATATGGGGCACACAAAATTAGTTCATTGATATATCTAATATTCATTAAATGTAAAGAAAACCCAAAATTCCCCCAACACAAAGAAACCTAAGACGTCAGTTTTCAGGTAGGTATGTTGAAAGAGAATAAAAATTCTGAGTGTGAAAGAACTTTCACAGAAACTTGTCATATTTCTTGTTCTACTCACTGGACAGTGATGCCGTAGTTTACATGTGTTGACTTTTTGGTGCATGTGTCTATAGAATTATAAATGTACATTTTTGCGAGTAGTGTTAGAAAGCGTACTCAATGTTTGGCCCACCGAGTCCTGACTGAATCGTTATCAAAATCTACTCAAAATTGCTTGTGTAATATAATGATGGACTTGGAATATGAATACAGCAATCATTCAACGGGCGACCAGTGTCACATATGAAGTCACAAATTAATGTGCATTGTGTTTGCGGACAACATATGGCATAATGTACATCTGCTTACATTTGTGTATATCCATATCTATATATATATATATATATATGTGTGTGTGTGTGTGTGTGTGTGTGTGTGTGTGTGTGTGTGTGTGTGTGTGTGTGTGTGTGTGCCTATGCCTGTGAGTGTTCATGTACAAATGTCTTCTACATATATAAAAAAAAAAAACAGGACGACGTGGCTTTTTGAATATCCCATGTCTGTGGTGCAAACTGACTTGGAAAGTATATTAAAATGGGTCTAAAACCGTACATATGTATTGCTCTTTGTTATGTTGGCTGTTTGAATATACATGCATTTACTAAGACAAAAAGAAAGTGACATGTTTATGATTGTGCATAACATTATTGAAATTCATGGCCGTATATATATATATATATATATATATATATATATATATATATATATATATATATATATATATATAAAATTGTGTTGCTAACCAACAATAATTTTTAAAAAGTGCTCAATCGGGTTGGGAGCGGCATCTGTTAAAGCTTTGATTAAAATGTAAGTGATCACTTACATTTTAATCAAAGTTTTAAATATATATATATATATATATATGTATGTATGTATATATATATATATATATATATATATATGCTGATATATATATATATATATATATATATATATATATATATATTTTATATATTGTTATGTACTGATTAGAAAAAAGGGGAAAAATGGCTTTGATGTGTACAGAAGTGAGAATTTTTAAAGTGTGCATTTAGTGTCTTTGTTTAATGTAGTGTGTGTGCATGGGTGGGTGGGGGGAGTGTGGGTGTCTGTCTGTCTGTCTGTCTGTCTGTCTGTCTGTCTGCGTGCGTACGTGACGTGTGTGTGTGTGTGTGTGTGTGTGTGTGTGTGTGTGTGTGTGTGTGTGTGTGTGTGTGTGTGTGACTGACACGTGTGTATGTGCATATACGTGTTCTGTGTGTGTGTGTGTGTGTGCGTGTGTGTGTGTGTGTGTGTGTGTGTGTGTGTGTGTGTGTGTGTGTGTGTGTGTGTGTGTGTGTGTGTGTGTGTGTGTGTGTGTGTGTCTGTGCGTCTGTGCGTGCGTGCGTGCGTGCGTGCGTGCGTGCGTGCGTGTGTGTGTGTGTGTGTGTGTGTGTGTGTGTGTGTGTGTGTGTGTGTGTTTGACTTTGAATCTCTCCTCCACTTGTTCGAACCATCTCTTGCGTCCTTAACAGTCATGTGGTGAATATTCATTACAAGTGAGTAAGATAGGCATCACATTGCTTGTTAAAAGCGCTGCTATGACTTGATCGAGATGCATGCCAAATTGATATTTTCTTTACCTCCCACAAATCTTCACGCCACATTCTCTCAAAGGCTTTCTTGAGATCGATTATGTTCATTGTTAGTAATACCTTTGACGAAGAAAAGATCTATACTCTAAACTAAATAGACGGATCTATCCTGTTTTGCCTGATATTCATACACGTAATTAAAATATGAAGGATGTACAAGTACTTACTACTTTCCTGATCATCAGGTTCAAGCCATAAGCCTTTTTAATGATGATACCTACATATGTTTGTGTGGGCCAAAGACATAGGCGAATCACAACCGAAGGCCTTCTCAAAATCAAGAGAGATAGCAGTTTAGGAGTATTTACGTTCTTGTTTAACTGCAACGCTTATTAATCGACATTACACATTCATTAATGACGCAGTATATTGTTCACCCCCTTGGAGCGTCATTAAATAACGACGGCAAATAGTTATTCGATTTGCAACACGTCCTGCTTGTATTCAATATGCTGCAAGAGAAGTTAGTTACGTAGACATTAAAGGAGCAATAAATATTTGTTTTGTTATGTTTGATTAACATATTCGCTTGTTTATTATTTGGTATGCAGATTGATAGCCCTTTTATCTTGAAAATAATTTCTGTTTTTTAGCGTTGCAGACTCCAGGCTAGGTCGTGGGTTCGATTCCCATCTGAGCGATGTGGGATTCTTCTGTCCCGTCTGGCTCCTACACAAGAGTTGAGTTTGCTGCGGGCTCCTTTGGGACCACACAGTCCAGTTTCATCCACTAAATGGATGCGCCTCAGAGAGTGTTGCTCAAATTTCCTAACCAACACTGCAGACGTCTGTATCTCTCGTGCCTGGTTGACGCCGGTATATGCTATGAAAGTAACCATAGAAAAAGCCAGCCCTGTCATATAGTCTCAGACCGAAATGGAAATCTGTAAAATCACCTTC
>JADBJO010001493.1:186824-216824 GCA_016801955.1 Conus betulinus
AATGCATCAGGAGCCCAATACTAAGTTCTTGGAGGTGCGAGAACAGGCAATCCGGTGGACACAGGAGGATGACTGTGCAGAAACTACCTCTGCACATGCGGTATCCGCCCCCCCCCCCCCCCCCCCCCCCCCCCCCCCCCCCCCCCCCCCCCCCCCCCTTCTGTTAGAACGGACCGTAGCAGCACTGACAGAGAACCTGACTGTTCTTACGTCCCGTGCTGTCGGACTAGAGGAGACGGTTGCAGCGTTAGGGAGCAAGGCTGATGAGCTCAGCAAGGTTTTGAGTGAGGCCGAGCTGAGAAAGACAAGTTCAGGGCAACACCAGGCAGGTGCAACAAGGAATAGAAACCAGAGAGGTGACCAGCAGGGAAAGCCAGTCTGTTACAGGTGTGGCAAGCCAGACCATATTGCAAGGTTGTGTCCGGAAAACTTCCGTCCTGTGTAGCAAGGAGTCGAGTTGCATGGGGAAATATCAAAGACTCATCAGATAGGTTGATAGGGAACTGTCCTATAGCAACGGTGGAAATTGCAGGTAAGAAGGCCCATGCGTTGATTGGCACAGAGTCGCAGGTGACTCTGAAGTCGGAGAGTGCCTTTAAGAGGCTCTATGACACAGAGGTTACTTTGCGTTCCGCTGCAGGGTTTTTTTGAGGATTGTGGCAGCAGACGGGCTGGAGATTCCTTACATAGGATATTTTTAGGCTGACGTAGTGGTTGCGGGAAATGTTGCTAAGGACAGAGGGATTCTAGTTAGGAGGGATGTAAGATCGCCTAACCTAGGTTCCGCACCCGAGGTTATCTTGGGGATGAATGTCTTGAGGGGAGTGGATACTGACGCACTTTGCTTTGCCGCCCACCATACAGGGTTTTGCCAAAGTGGCTGGTAAAACTCCTGGCTATGTTCTGCCTAGAGCGTCGGCTTTGTGCGCGTGCCACTGGAGTAGAGAATCGCAAGGAGAAGGATCAGCTACAGCAGGTGTTATTTGAGCCCCTTCCAGGGGGCACTGTGAAAGGATTGTTGGTTCCCAGCACTTTGTCGGCGGTGCAAGGAGATTGTTTCTTTGTCAATGTTGTGAAACTTTCTGAAGAGGGACTTTTCTTGCAGCCTCCTACGAGGCTGGGGATGATGCAGTCAGCTGATGGAGAATAAGCCCGTAGTGACACTATTTCCATGTAGGTGTTCAGTCAGTAGATTACTGTACCCTGTTCTGCTGCATTTAGTCAGAGCCAAAGTCAGGATCCATCCCTTGTCCAGTGGATGTCAGTGAGGCCTGCTGTACAAAAGTCAGAGAGATCAGTTAGAGTAACTTCTGAAGGCCAATTCTGACATGTTTTCAGAGATGACTAGGATTTAGGGTACACTGAGAGGACACTCGTAGGACTAGGTTAGTAGATGACTCGCCTGTCTCATCTTATTTCAGACAGATACCGCCCACTCAGATTCAGGAGGTGAAGGAGCACATCCGAATGCTTCTGGATAAGAAGATTGTTCAGAAAAGCTCTAGTCTCTATGCTTCCCCGGTAGTAATAGTTAGGAAGAAAGATGGGCCCATCCGACTTTGTGTGACTATCGTCGGGGTCAATGCAAAAACTGTTCTGACGCGTATCCTCTGCCCAGGATCGATGAATCACTGGGTGCGCTGGGTGGCGCTTCGCTGTTTTCCACTTTTGATCTGGCCAGTGGCTACCATCAGGTTGCTATGGATCTAAAGGATAGGGATAAGACAGCGTTCACCACGCCGTTTGGGCTTTTTGAGTATTTGAGGATGCCAGTGGGTCTGTCGACTGCACGCGTCACCTTCCAGAGGCTGATGCAGACGACAATGAGTGACTTTGTTTTTCAGATACTGCTTGTCTACCTTGATGACCTCCTGGTGTACGGCGCCGATTTTGAGGAACACTTGAAGCGTCTGCAGATAGCGTTCGACCGACTTAGCGAGGTTGGCCTCAAACTGAACCCACAGAAGTGTAAGTTTGTCAGGGAAAAGGTTGAGTATCTGGGTCACACATATATCTGGGAGGGTATTGGCACCTCAGAGGATAAGATCCGTGCTGTTGCAGAATGGCCAATGCCACGTACACTGCGTGACCTCCACTCGTTTTTAGGGTTTGCCAGCTACTACCGGCGTGTTGTTGATGGATTTGCTCAGAAGGCGAAGCCTCTGAACCAGCTTGTCCCTCTGGCATATCAGGAAAGCCAGGACAAAAAGAAACGGAGCAAGAGCATCTCCATTGTGGCAAACTGGGATGAGTAGCGTCAGTCTGCATTTGATGCTCTAAAGGGGGTTTTCACCGCCGCCCCTGTGCTTGGATATGCTGACTTCTCTCTGCCATTTGTACTCGAGAATGACGCTAGCTATGAGGGGCTTGGTGCTATGCACTCGCAAGATCCACCTGGGGGACGTAGGGTCATAGCTTACGCAAGCCACAATCTGAGGCCGACTGAGCGGAATATGAAGAACTACAGCAGCATGAAGCTGGAGCTGCTGGCCCTGAAATGGGCCATGTGTTCAGAAATTCCACTACTACCTCTTCGGTGCCCACACTGTTGTCTTCACCAACAACAATCCATTGAGCCACTTGCAGACGGCAAAGTTAGGGGCGTTAGAGCAGCGTTGGGCAGCGGAGTTGGTTGGCATGTTTCAAGTTCTCCATCAAGTACAGGTCGGAGCGAGAGAATAGGAATGCTGATGGTCCGTCTCGTTGTCCCGTTAATAACCCGGAGGGTGCTGGGGAGGAGCTAACTGCTGTGTCATGTGGTTTGCGGGGAGAAATGTCAGACCAGGTCGCCTCTCATGACCTAGCTAGGGTTCATCATGTCGTGGCGGCTGGGCTGCCAGAGGTTGGAGACATGAGGTCTGCTGATGAGAAGGAGAAACCAGAGTTTGGGGCATCCTCATTCCCGTCCCTGTCAACAGGCCAGTTGGTTGATGCCCAGGGAGCAGACCCAGTCATACAAGCTGTCTTGCCTTTGGTCAAGTTTAAGAGGGAAGCCAATAAAGGTCGAGTTGAGAAAGATGCTTCCTGGGACAAATCACGACAGCTTGAGAAGTTGAAGATAAGAGACGGTGTTCTGTGTCGGGAGGTTGCAGACCCAGAATTGGGCGCTCTTGGACAAACTGTCATTTCTGAGGCCCTGAGAGCAACCGTTCTTCGCCTTGTTCATCAGGAGTCTGAGCACCAGGGCCCTGATAGGACTTTGCAGCTTGTGTGGCGTGGGGCATACTGGCCTTTCATGCACACTGAGGTGGGATGAATGGTGTTACCATTGTCAGAGGTGTCAGGTTGCAAAGAAGTCGAACGTGAAGGTGCACACTCTCATGGGACATTTGTTGGCGAGCAAACCTCTTGAAGTTATCTCAGTCGACTTCACAGTTCTGGAACAATCCAGGGATGGCTGTGAGAATGTTTTGGTGAACACTGATGTGTTTACCAAGTACACCATTACAGTGGCGACGCGTGATCAGACCACAGCCACTGCGGCCAAGTCCCTCATTCAGAACTGGTTTGTACACTATGGGTACAGCTCTGCATTCATTCAGATCAAGGCAGATGTTTTGACATCACCGCCAGATTGTGTGAGCACTATGGGATCGAGAAGTCACGCACCACTCCGTACAACCTGTTGGTAATGGTCAGTGCGAACGGTTCAACAGGACCATGCATGGGCTGTTGAAAACTCTTTCAGTTGAGCGGGAAGAGGAGGGTGGCCTGAGTTCCTGCCAGAACTTGTGCATGTGTATAACTGTACGCCCCATCCCTCTACAGGATTCTCCCCCTTTATCTGATGTTTAGTCGGGAGCCCCGTCTCCCCCTCGACATGTTCCTGGGAGAAGAAGTAAAGGAATGGGAGGAAGTCATGCCGACTCAGTGGCTTTCGGAACACTTGGCCAGATTGAAGGTGGCTCATGACAAAGCAGGGGAGGCCTTCACCAGTATGCGGCCAGGAGGAAGAAGTGACATGACCAAGGAGGGTATTCGTCTGATCTGAGCCCTGGGGATTTTGTCGTGTGCCGCCAGCAGTACCAGGGACGACACAAGATCCAGGACTACTGGGGCGAAAGGGTGTTTGTTGTGTCGTTGCTGCCTGGGCCACGAGGAGGTCCAATTGTCATCAAGCCTTTGGATGGCTTGAGTCCAGAGAAGAGGGTGACGCACTCTGAGACCAGCAATACTTTTCCTCCCTCGGACCCAAAACCCCTTGGAGCTAAGGAGACGCATTCAGTGGAGGAAGCTCATTGTGAACTGCTAGGGACTGTTTATTCTGAATGGCGGATCACCATCCCCCCATTCCTAAGCCATCGGGATCTTTAGTTCCAGCTGTTGGGTCATCACCAGTTCGGGAAGGATCGGCTGGTGTCTCAGGCGAGTTGAAAGATAGTCGGGTAGTGCAGCCAGTTTTGCCCGCCGTCCCACGACGCTGGTGCAGTTGATCAGAGGCCAGTAGCCATCAGGCGCTCAGAACGACTTAAGCAGCAAAAAGACCGACTTCGTGACTAAGTTTTTTGCTGCGTGTGTGTCACTTTGAATATTGAAGTTTAGCGATGCGGGCTGTTTCGCTTAAGGCCATTTCAGTTATTTGACTTTCGGTATTTGGTCACAAAATGGTAGGCCAAAAGTGGTTGTTCTCTGCATGGTGCTGCCCTGGGTTGTCGCAGCCTTAGATTATCTCCCTTCTTGTGTGGCAAAGGAGCTGGGTTTTTTTTGTTTGTTTGTTTTTTTTTGTTTGTTTTTGTTTGTTTGTTTGTTTTGTGGCATCAGTTCTCGGATCAATGGGCACCTAAGGTGGTAGTTTGTTTTTTTTTTTAATTTTCTTTTTTTTTTTCCTACGGCCAAAATCCACCTCTTCATTTTTTGGTGCTTCACACTGTCCTCTTCATCTGCCAAAAAAAAAAAAAAAGCGGAAAAAAAAAAACAAAAGTAATTTTGCACAACTAGGCTTCTTTTTTGTGTTTTTTTTTTTTTTTTGTTTTTTTTGTTCCCTTTTTTCTTCCCCAACAATCTCTTACATACCATGCATAGTCTGTGTGTTATCTTACAAATGGATATATTTTTGCTGTTTTTAGTGTTTTGGCAATTGATACAAAGTGTCTGGGTTTGTTAATGTTCTAAATGTGTGGTGTACTGGGCACACTCACTCGGATAATGTGTTGCTTATACAAAGGAAACAACATAGATGAGACAAGGACTTAATTATTTTCAGTTATTCATTTTGTTTTACACATACACCTGCACACACTCTCCTCCCCCCTCCCCCCCCCCCCCCTCCTCCCCCCCCCCCCCCCCCCCCCCCCCCCCCCCCCCCCGCCCTTTCTCTCTCTCTCTCAAATATGTTAATAATGGAAGTTACCTGTTAAAGACACAATACAAAAGCAAAAAGTATGTGTAATCACCCACTGCCGTATATCGCCTGAAAAGGATATCACTGGTCCCGATTGCTCGTCTCCCTCTCCCTCCCCCTACCCAAGCGCATGAGCGCTCATCACGTCACACCACCACTACCACCATCACCCACCCACCTCACCGCTCATCCACCCCCCACACCCACTCGCCATATCCACCCGCACCCACTCCCCCTCCCCCTTCCCAAAACAAACAAACAAACAACAACAACAACACACACACATATAAAGAGAGAGACAACAAGAGAGAGAGTGAGAGAGAGAGAGAGAGAGAGAGAGAGAGAGAGAGAGAGAGAGAGAGACCGTTAGGCAGACAGACGGACCGACAGACAGACGGACAGTGACGGCTTCTTTAAAAGAATTTAGGGATCTATTAATACATATAATCTCACCAGTTGTCTCCTCCCTGATGGAGCCAATCTTATAGTGAAAAGAGGCAAAGGAGCTGTTCGCAGGGCCTTGGGAATTTTTTTTTTTTGTGAGAGTGACAGTTTTTACGTGGTGGACGCAACTGAGCGAGTTTATTGTCACGATTTGTGCATATGAGTGTGCATGTCTGGTACCTGGGAAGACTTTTTTTTTGTTTTGTTTGTGCAATTCCCAGATGGATTTTAGAATAGTAGTTTGCTTTTGGTGGTATTGATGTTTTTGTGTAATTGTTTATGGGATGATGATGAAGTATTTTTTTTATGTTTTTTCTCATTTGTTTCTCCTGTGGTTATGTGCGTTAATGGGGGCCATTAACGTTAAGCAGGGGAGTGTGTGAGCGGATGGAAAATCCTCTAAATTCCCGTGCGTTGACACACTTAGTACACCATAGGTAGGTGCATGTAGCATGGATGGTCCCTGCTATCGCTGTTTGGGCGTAAGCGTTATGGAAGAACCGTCCCCATTGTCCGAACCATCCAATCCACTCACGCCCTTGTTTAACATTTGCTTGACTCATGTGGACTAACATGCTTCCCTTGTGTCAGGGATTTCGTCACAGAGACATTGAGGAAAGAGGACGTTTGGTTCACTGCGTAAAGTGAACGATCGGCCATTTGGCACAGGAGTCTGGACTGTCAGTATTGGTTAAGTATAAATGAGTGTGTCTTTTTTTTTTTTTTTTAATATTTGTTCAGTCCAGAATGACAAACTCCCGACTTTCTGACTCGAGTTGAGTAGACTGATTGGAAGAGCTAGTTTTGTGAACAGACATGCTATGCCGTGCTTATTAATGGAGACTAAATTTACGTTAGCGTTGTGTGTCCTACATAAGCATGAATTCGAAAATGAATGTCTGTTGTGGATTTACGTTCTAAATCCTTTGGTCGGTGATCCCTTTAATCCTTTGTGTAAGGATGGGAATTTTTAGCGAGATATATTGTTCTTAGATGTTGTTTGGTTTGATCCAAAGACCAGACCCCGTATACTGTGTTTTCTGTTTTGCTTAATCGCACCATGTGCTCATCATTTGAAAACATTACATTGTGCTAGTTATGTAGTGGGGAAACCAAATCGCATCATTTCAGCTTGACGTCACCGAGAGATGCGTGGTTGGCAGCAAGATTGTGAATGAAGAAAGAAAAAGAAAGACCCGAAAGTGCTGGGGAGGACCCAGAGAAGCACTGTCTCCACCTGCCTTTAGAGCAGTCCTGTACCACCCTTGGAGGCCTGCGCTGTGTTGACGATGGTACAGGCCTGACACTCCATTAAGATATGAAGGGCTGTGTTGAACAGAGGTAAATCAGACTACATGACATAATAGCATGGAGCCCGTATTGCATGACTGCAGAGCGCGAAAAACACCACCCTCCAGCTGTCGAGCACACCCCACAGACCCAACCACCCCTGCCCACGGATAGATGAAGACAGTGCAACTCCAGACACTGCCAAGCTTTTCGCCATACGGTCTTATGTGCCCTCGAGAGAGAATCCAAAGTTTGTGAATGTCATCTGCTACTGGCTAGCTGGGTGTGTGATGTACTGAACTTAGTACAGCCCGTGTGATTTTTGTGACGTAGATCACTGGGAAGATGTCCAACATGTTGTGTGTTGGATGCAATGTTTGTGTGGTTGTCTTGCCTTTAAAGACATGTGTATTGTGTGTGACCGGCAGCTTATGCTTTTGTAGAGATGCCAGTGGCAGGACGATTACAGAAAATGTGTAGAGGCGAGACTGCTGACAAGTGGCTAATTTATGTTGATGAAAGGGCAGTAATTCATGTTAGATAAGGATGAAGAGGTGCTGAATCACCGCCTCTCTCTCTCTCTCTCTCTCTCTCTCTCTCTCTCTCTCTCTCTCCCTAGTTTATGCCTTTAGTTGTTTTTTTTTGTAATTATCATTTTGTTTTTCATGTAATTATCATTTTTATGAAAACGATAACTTTGATGCTGTTGGTGATGTATGTTGACGCCGGTAGCAGTGTGTAAGTTCCCTCTTGTTTTGAATGAGAAGAGAGTGCGCCTCGAGGGTGATTTCTTGTTGGCTAACAAGAGCCTAACTGGTTTATTCATAAAAAGACTGGCGGGCTTCAAAAGGGGGAATATCAGTGTCCAACGGAGTTAAGGGTTTTCCCCTCTTATTGTTGGACTGTGCATGTTGTTGGACAGGTAGTTGCTGCTACCAGTGGGGTTGTTGGTGTTTAATGAAGAAATAAACCTACAAGGGAGACAAGAACGAATCGTGGGGTCTGCGTCCTATGGGAGTTGATGAATGTCAGTGCACACTCTACATGCACGAACCCCAGGCCCCCGTCCGTTTAGATAAGGTTAATTCGTTTGGAAAATTTGCCAGTCAATACATATTAACCGTATACAACACAAAAATCGTGTTTTCTGAAGAAACTGCGCTTTTTGGAATTCGTAGACAAGAAAATATTGACAGACATATACTACTGAAAAATAAATCATATTGTGATTAATGCAAAGATGTGTATAAGCATTTACAGAAAAGCAGAATCTAAGCGCTAATTTTAATCATATTCAAAAAAAAAATCAAAGCAACTGAGGAAAATATAAATAGCTTTCATACATGCATTCACTTTTACACACACACACACGCACGCGCACACACACACACACACACACACACACACACACACACACACACACACACACACACACACACACACACACACACACACACACACACACACACACACACACACACACACACACACACACACACACACACACACAGAGTTACAAATATATGCACGTGCTTGTGCATTTTGCGTGCATGCACATGCACTATAGCACTCTCACTCACAGGTACACATACACATACATGCAAGCACACATACAACACAGTCTTTGGTGACGTTTCTTTCATAAAGATAGTGACCCCAAGGTAAATATGCTTTTTCGTTGTCTACTCTGTACTTTCTTGCACTTTTTCGTTTTCGTATGTGTAAGACTGTTGCACATGGGGGATGTGGAAAATAAGGGGGATCATGCATACACTCTTTTCGCCATAAGGTTGGCTTCATTGGGGAAAAGCCAATTGGTGAGACGACATGCAACAAACTCCTAAAAGCATTTTAAAAGACGTCTCTGCCCGTCTGTCTGACTGTCTGTCTGCCTGACTGTCTATTTGTCTGTCTGTCTGTCTGTCTGTCTCTCTCTCTCTCTCTCTCTCTCTCTCTCTCTCTCTCTCTCTCTCTCTCTCTCTCTCTCTCTCTCTCTCTCTCTCTCTCTCTCTATCTTTCTCTCTGTGTGTGTCTTTTTTTTTTTTTTTTTTTTGGGGGGTGGGGGTGGGGGTGGGGTGTTTGGGTGGGGGTGGTGGTGGTGGTGGTGGTGGTGGTGTGACGTGAGGAGCGCTTACGCGCTTGGGTAGGGAGACTGAGAGGGAGACGGGCAATTGGGACCAATGATTTCCTTTCAGGCATGTGTACAGACGGAATTAGTTGTCTACGCATAAGTTTTGCTTTGGTACCGTGCCTTTAACATGTAACTACCATTGTTAACATATTTGAGAGAGAGGAGGGAGGAGAGAGAGAGAGAGAGAGAGAGAGAGAGAGAGAGTGTGTGTGTGTGTGTGTGTGTGTGTGTGTGTGTGTGTGTGTGTGTGTGTGTGTGTGTGTGTAATACAAAAAATGAAAAACTGAAAATAATTAAGACTTTTGTTTCACCACTTTGTACAGCAAGACATTATCAGAGTGAGTGTGCCAGTACACCACACATTAAACATTAACAAAGCCAGACACTTTGTATCAAACGCCAAAACACTAAAATCAGCAAAAAGTATGCCCAATTGTAAGGGAACATACAGACTATGCATGGCGTGTACGAGACTGGTTGGGGAAAAGAAAAAATAAAGTAGTAGTGGATTTTTTTTTTTTTTTTGGGGGGGGGGGGGGGGGGGGGGGCGCTTTTTTTTCAGATGAAGAGGACAGTGTGAAGCACCAAAACCTGAAGAGGTGGATTTTGACTGGGGGAGGGGGGGGGGGAGGGGGAAGAAGAAAAGAACACACACAAAAAATGACCGCCTTATAAATTGTATGAAATAGACTTACTTATCATTGTGAAAAAAAGCGGACATTTTCCTACTGTTCAGGCTGGGTTTAAAAAAGGCCGATCGACTGTTGATCACCATGTAAAACTTACAACTCAGATCAAACGTCAATTTGCCCGGAGAAAAAATATACTAGCAACTTGTTTTCGATGTCAAAAAGGCGTATGATCAAGTCTGGCATGAGCGACTTTTATATACACTTAAAATGATAGGTCTCTCTGGTTACATTTATGATTACTTCAAAGAATTTCTGGCTAACAGAACAAGTCAAACAAAAATAGGAAATACATATTCTAGCAAGAGACTTGTGGAGATGGGCATCCCTCAGGGTTCTGTAACTGCCCCTTTGCTTTTTAATATCCTAGCGCATGATCTCACAAAAAGTATTTCTAAAAATTCCAGTTTAGTTCAATATGCTGATGATGACGTATTATGGGTGAATGTTTCTTTTACACACACACACACACACACACACACACACACACACACACACACACACACACACACACACCTTTAAGGTCAATTACATACATGAAAAAATTATATCAAAGAGACTTAGACAGTATCGCTAGACTTATGTTTGAAAATGGGTTATGTCTGTCTGCTGAGAAATCTCATATGATGCTTTTTTATGCTGGTGGAAGTTTTCATGATCTCCCTACTTTTAAGATGGATGACACTGTGCTTACCTACACATCTTGCATAAAGTTTTTAGGTGTACATCTTACTTCAAAATTATCATGGAACACACATATGGAATATATCATAACTCAAGCAAGGAAAGCTCTCAATCTTCTTAAAGTTGTGAGTTACCAGAGTTGGGGACAGGATACGTGCACTTTAATTCATTTATTAAATTCTCTGGTCAGGACAAGGATTTCATATGCACAGGAAGTATATTTTTCAGCTCCTAAGTATCTTCTAAAAATGTTACAAAGCACAGATTGCAAGGCACACAGAATAGCCCTGGGAGTTCCCCTTTACGCTTCCATTTCAGGGACATATCATGAAGCTGGCGTTTTGCCCCTGGATGCTTATCGAAAATTACCTTGTGCTAAATACATTCTAAAATTTTCTACTGTTCAGAACTCAAATAAGGATGAACTTGATATGTGATCTGATGTAGATTTTCCGAAACGCGCAAAAAACAATACGATCAAATAAAACCATCAAATAACCTCAAACCTGTTGAAATCTGCCAAAATTGATCACAAAACCATAGCCCCACGTTATCCCCTGAGTCCCATTCCTAATTGGGAACTTATTCCGGCAAGGTTTGATTATAAATACACTGATTTGCAAAAGAATATTAATAATAACGTCTTAGGTGCTATGGCCAAGTCACATATTGACGATAGTTATCCTAATCACTTAAAAGTTTTATACAGACGGATCCCCATCAAATGGCAATGCTGGTTCCGGCTTTGTTATTCGTGCTTTGAAAGCAGATAGATCTTTTCATCTTGGAAAGGGGTTTTTGTCTTTACGGCTGAACTGATAGCAATTCTAATGGCTCTGCATTACATTATTGACAATCCACGTGATTTTTGTAGAATACCTTTTTGTGTTGATTCCAAATCTGTTCTTCAAGCAATGGAATCTATTGCTGCTGCCAATCGCGCCGAGATTATCACCGAACTAAAAATTCTGATCATTTCCTTACATCTAGAGGGATAACAATGGACTTTTGCTGGATTCCGTCACACTGTGGATTGTAGGAAATGAATGGGCAGACAGAACTGCCTGTATGGGATCCAAAAACTCTGAAAATTCTGTCTATATCAAAATACCTTGGAGTCTTCATGAAGCCTTTGGACTCTTAAGAGTCTCTTTGGAGTCTTTTCATAACCTGTACAAAGATTCAGTACTCTTTAAAATACATGCACAGATTCTTCACTGAATTGCTGTTCAAGAATTCAGAAATCTACTCGTCCATCTAACTCGTCCATTCAAATTCGTAAACTGTATACAAAGACGTATGTACATGTACACGCATTTCGGAAACCGGAATCTCTCTTTTATAGGCTTAAACTTAACGCTCGTCGTACAAAATTCCACAGAAATGTACAATACGCTTGTGGAGCAGTCGACAGTTTCAATACTCTGCATTTTCTTTTTAATTGTTCCTATTTTAACTCATCTCTCTCCATCTTCCGACAAAAAAAGATTCCCCATGCATTTTCCAGAATCTTCACGCCTTTTTTACATTTGTGAATTCGTTGATGTTAAGCCCAGTTGGCTCGTTTGTGCAAATATTTCCAGGCTTTTTTTTTGTTTTGTTTTGTTTTTAATGCTTTGTAAATTTACCTTTTAAATTGTTACATTTAGAACAGTATTTTCATTTCAATTGTCAAAGTCGCGCACACGCACGCACACACACACACACACACACACACACACACACACACACACACACACACACACACACACACAAACTCGTACGTAGGCCTATACTAGCATTTTGCATACACCATTTCCATTTCTCTCATCCACTCATTTCTGCATTACTTTGTCTAATATCACTTAAAGTGAACAGACGTTAAATTGAAGAACTAAGTAACTAACCGCCTTAGGTGCTCCATTGATCCGATAACTGATGCCACCAAAAAAAAAAAGAGAAAAAAACCTGCTTCATGTGTGTGTCAATCCGATTCAATCCGCCTGTATCTCTTTGTGTGTTGTGTTTATCTTGCGTGTGTGTGTGTGTGTGTGTGTGTGTGTGCGTGCATGCGTGCGTGCGTGCGTGTGTGTATGTGTATGTATGTGTGTGTGTGTGTGTGTGTGTGTGTGTGTGTGTGTGTGTGTGTGTGTGTGTGTGTGTGTGTGTGCGTGTGTGTGTGTGTGTGTGCGTGTGTGCGAGAAGTGTGTGTGTGTGTGTCCGTGTGTGCGTGAAGTATGTGTGTGTGTGTGTGTGTGCGTGCGTGTGTGTGTGTGTGTGTGTGTGTGGTGGGGGGGGGGGGGGGTTGTTCGTTCGTTCTTTAATTTAATGTCTATCCACTTTACAGTGATCTTAGACAAAAACGAGGGACAAACGAACAGGCAAACACAAGCAAAGACAAACAACAACACAACAACAAAACATGTAAAAGGGGCCGGTGTGTGTGTATGTCGTGGGGGGGGGGGGGGGGGGGGGGGGGGGTTGATTAATGATTTATGGTGTGTGTGTTTTAAAAATGTCATTAAAATGTATGGAGTGTAGAGGTAGTGTGGTATTCTAATCTCTGCATGCGTAGTCTATTTAATTAATGAGATATCAAAAAGTGACCATCACTTTAACCCCCTTCTAATCTACCGGCATAACAGTAAACTACTTTAGCCTGGATTCATATCTGAACATTTTTAAAGAAACAAAATATTTTTAACCATTGAAAGAATAAGAAAATAAATCAAACAAATAACTCGAGAATCAAAGTAAATGTCCAACTGGACTCTTAACAATTGCCCCAACAGCTTCTATAGCCTTCGCTTCGTTCCCAATAATGTCCCAAAAATCGCGATTGATGGGTTCAAACTTAATGACCAAGTAGGTAAATATTTTTAGTATTTCTGCAAAGAAACATGACATGGAATGCAATAATATTTTGGCCACAAATGCAAATGACATTTTTACATGATTTCGTTTTGTATGCATCAAGTCTTAGTCAAAAGATCGGACTCTTCAAAAATCGTTCCTGATGGAGATAGTGTCCGTTTTATATTTTACAAGCTTCTTAAAGAATTTTCCCTTGTAGTCCTTTTGCTATGTTTGGACACTCTTTTTGTCTTCGTATCACCGAATCCCATGATGCTTTACCTAAAAGGCTATAATTTTCATACAAGGATAAAGGAATATTTATTTTTGTAAAGCTCTTTTCCTTGGCTGCACTATTTTTGGCTAACCGATCAACCCTTTCATTTGCTGCTAAACCACAATGTGATGGAATCCACACAAAGTCAATAGAAGAACCACGTAAAGACAAAAAAATGAATTAAATGGTATATCTCAGATATCATTTCTCCTCTCACTCTTGTATGAGAATATTTTAAAGCTTGTAAGACAGATTTTGAATCGACACAAAATAATATTTGAAATATCGAATATGGAAAACTAAGAAGAAAGTTCAGAGCCATAATAATGGCAATTACCTCTGCTGTGAATACAGAGAAATTTTTCCCCATGTGTGTGTGTGTGTGTGTGTGTGTGTGTGTGTGTGTGTGTGTGTGTGTGTGTGTGTGTGTGTGTGTGTGTGTGTGTGTGTGTGTGCGTGCGTGTGTGCGTGCGTGCGTGTGCGTGCGTGCGTGCGTGCGTCTTCACTTCTTACTATATGGCATTTCTCTTCACACTATCCGACTTATTTCTGTTTGCTTCTTTGTTCGGTCTGGAGATCACAAATATTATCTATAAATGCGACTTTTGAAAAGGGAGAAGGAGAGAAGAGACGGTGGTGGGGGAATAGATAGCGGAAAGGGGAAAATGGAAGGGGGAAAGGGAGCTTGTAGTATGTTCATGATTTTTTCTTTTTTCTGTTTAATTCAAGTAAAGTGCGTAAATGTCCCACGTTTGACCTTTTCCCCAATAACTGAACTGTTTGTACTTGCTTGTTTATTTCCCATTAAGATGATGTAATCGTCTGTGTGTTGGTGCTGGGGAAAGTGGATGCAAACAAATAAAAAAAAAACTCCGCATTTTTTCTTAGAACTGCATATTTTTTAATGTCCAAAAAAAAAAAAAGTTATTTGCCCAGTCAGTGGTGAACCTCTGGAGATAAAACGGCATGCAGGGCACTGTTGGGGTTTGGTAATGGGCGCAATATTTGGTACAGTTTCTTATCTTGTAACCTTTCTTGTCGAGTGAACTGAAAAAAACAATAGATGGGTAACATCAGTGTTCTTTTGAGAAAGAATGATTCCTTATTCATCAATCCAGGCCAGAACTATGACACACTGTACAAAAATCCACAAATGCACTGGTGCTTTGTTTAAACTTTCCAATATCCGATTTGGTGGCCTTGCATTGATGAGGAGATGCAAATCTTTTAATGTATAAATAAAGCACCTCAAATCTCACAGGCAAAAACATTTCTTTTCATGTTGTTTGTTTCTATGATTTTGCATTATCATCTTTTGATGTTTACGTCTTTCTAGTCGCTTGGGCAGGACAAAGTTGGGACCAAGTTGTTGATTAACACAAAACGAATGGTGATACTCGTCCGTTTGTTAACAAACCTTCATGGCTCGTGATGTATCTCACTTGGCTTGCCTCTTCCCCTATCTCTTCTACTTATGTTCATGTCGTTGGTTGGTTGCTTGTTGTTGGTGCTACTTTTCTTCGTTTTCGAGTACATTATAAGGAATATTCTTTGTGTATCTTTTACAGGTGTGACATTTGTCTATTGGAGACCCTGTGCATTGTCCTCTGTTGGTGCAGTTGCGATTGACTAATTTTGGTTTGGTTAAAAAAAAAAAAAAAAAAAAGAAAACCCACCATGTGCCAAACGCAAAATCAAAAATTAACAGTTATGACTATAAGATCTGCTGATTATACCAAGATATGAAGAACACTGATAGTAACTATAGGTGATATGAAAAAGACATGTGCCCCTTTTTTTATTTATCTGTTTACTTTCATAAAGATGAGAAAACATATATAATGATCCTTGTCTGACAGGCAGTTCAGTGGCATTAATACTCATTAACTGATGTCTCTTCATTCGTAAGATAGTATTACCTAACACATTTCATATGCCAGTTAAAATGGTAGTGGAATGAAACTGAGACCCCAAAATCATAGAATTCATGACACATTGTAACAGTAAGAAGAGACTCTAGAAGAGCTTGACGGCAGGTCTTTATGGAACGCCAAAACATCCACCAACCCGCTCTCATCCCTTCAGGCGTGTGTTTCGGCCCTGGGTCCTTGTACTCTAAGGAGACCGGGTCTCATCCTGGTCCAGACCCCTACATCTCCTTCTGCCATCAGATTTTTCCATGGCGCTACCGGGATTCGAACCAAACAACGGGTGTCTCAAGGCCTTTTTCAGTCGGGTGTCTTACCCAAATGGCTTGTGTTCATCTGTTCCAAGTTGAGAATTTAAGAATTTATGACGTTTACTTTTCTTGGCTTTCGACCTAGATCCAGTTGGAGCTCTTTCCAGCTATCTTTGTCACAGCCTTCATAGTACTGGTTCTCTTTTTACGAGAAATCTTGAGCTGTTTCATGCTATTATATGTTGATGAGAGTCTACATACCCCCTACCCCCCTTGCTTCAATCTCTACGACGTGGACTTTGGTTCGAAGCCAGATTTCCTCAAAGCTGCTCTTTAGACTGACATACTTCTCAACTTTGTTGATGTAAACTCTCTTCATTCCACATGCAAATGGCACAATGAATTCAGTCAGTATTAGCCGTTCTGGTGAACCTGAGTGGGTGTGCAATATCCGGTCTCGTGCCAATCTTCCTGGTGATTGCTGGAAGGTTTCCGGAAGGTGTGGCGTGCACACACATTCAGCACACCACCAGTAAACCACGACTCAGCGCTGTTGATTTCACAGCTGTTTGATACCATGTTCTAGGGTCTCCTGCTGGAACGTCGTAGCTTGGGTTTTGGCAGCGCTGTGTTTCTCCTGAAAGTGCTCGCCACCTTTGTTGTGTCTCCATGTCCTTTCTCTCGCTTGGCGCTGCTTTGCATGAACTCAGCGTTCAGCAATGATGACTCGGATCGACCTTGAACTATTGAACCAAGAAAGCATAACTCTTGTTTAGTACCTAGCCTGCGCATTAGCTTTAACAGGTGTTACCGTGGTAACGTAAATAAATGGTCGAACCGCCTAGACTGTTCTCAGAAGATTCAGTTGTGTGATGTTGGACGCCCCTACTCTAACCCATCCGGACACAACATGGTGTCATTCAATTGTGTGATGTTGGTACGCCCCTACTCTAACCCATCCGGACACAACATGGTGTCATTCAATTGTGTGATGTTGGAACGCCCCTACTCTGACCCATCCGGACACAACATGGTATCAGTTGTGTGAGTAAAGATCGGACACAAATGGTTTCATTCAACATTTTCATTCAAAAATGCATGAATCTCTGGTGAATGCTGACACAATAGTGAGTTAATGTTCGAGTAAGTACCTTAAGTTATGCAATGGGAAGAGAAACACGAAGATTTTTTCTCTTCATTCACATTTTCCTGCGAGAGAAGCTAGCAGGCCAAACTCGAAAGACAGCTTTGACGTTGTTCTTCATCTTTTTAACAATCGCTTAGTTTCAAATTCAAACATCATCCAGAACGTCCAAGATCTCATACATGGCAACAGAACGAAGGCGAGACTGTTGAGCAGTCCATTTGTGACTTGTATACCTGTCCGCTCATTGCCATTTTTCTGATCAAGATGAAGCTAACAGAGATTGTCTTATTCTTGATCTGAAAGATAAGGAGGTGTCACAGAGGCTTCAGCGGAAGCCAGAACTTACTGTCAAAGTGGCTATAGATACAGCTCGTCATCATGAACTTGTCAAAGCGGAACTTTCAAAGGAAGGGAAAGTGAACCACAAATTTGTGGCAGATGTGGTCGAAAACACGGACCTACAGATTGCCCAGCAAAAGGAAAAGTATGCACGCACTGCAACAAAAGAAATAATTTTGCTATGGTTTGGAGAGAAAGACGCTGAGTGAATGAGGCGACCGCTGGTGCTGGTGATGGACAGATACCAGAACATAATCAAGGAAATATTTTTTCATCTGGGCTCCATCAGCAAGCAACAGACAGTCAGTAGTGAGCCACCGTGGAGACTAAAGCTGGGAGTCATGGGTCGCCATGTCTGAGCTGAGGTGTGTATTCTCCGTAAGACAGAATATGATCTCATCCACCCAAAGCCAAAGTTAGAATTAAAAAAAACTCCAATGCTCTCCTAAAGCGTCAAGGAGGTCCACTGAAGTGCTTGGGAGAGTTCTCATGCAATGTGGAATATAAATATAGCACCGCCCTTCTTCAGATTTTTGTCATTGATTCAGACTCTAATAATTTACTTAGTCGAGATCCTGTGATTAAATTGGGTCTACGCCAAAGAGTCAATGCTGTTGAATCGGTTTCTGGAGAGGCTGGTGAACCTGTCAAATGTGGACCAGTGAAGACAGTGTTGAAAGACAACAGTGAGCCACATAGCCTCATCACATCAAGAAGAGTTGCAATTCCCTTACTTGAAAAAGTCAAGACAGAAACTGTAACACATGAAACAAGAAGAGAAGACTGAAGAAATGAAAGAACTAACTGACTGGTGTACTAGCATGGTGCCTGTAATGAAGAAATCGGAAGCCATGAGGATCTGCGCTGATTTTTTCCAACTTAAATCAATCACTGAAAAGAGAAAGAAGACCTGCTCTATAAGTTGAAAGGGTCAAACGTCTTCAACAAGCCCGAAGCTACAAGTGGATTCTGGCAGATCTCATTTGGGGAGACGACAGAAAAGCTGACAACTTTTATCACCCCCTTAAAAATACCTCTACCGTCGTTTGCCTTTTGCTATATCCTCGACACCTGCAATATGTTTCAGCGTACCATGGAATCAATCTTGCATGATCAGTTCGATGTTCTATGCTGTTTTGATAATATATGGTACACAGTGCCTGTAATTAGGAGCATGAGAAACAATTGAATTGCAAGAAATATTTAGCAAGCTGAACAAAGCAGGCCTCAAACTCAACAATTAAAATGTGAAATGGACAAAAAAGAAGTTGAATTTCTGCGTTATCTGATCAGCGAAGACGGAATAAAAAAACAGACCCTAGAAAGATTGAGGCATTTTGAAAATGCCAGATCCAGCAAACACAACAGAGCTACTCAGGATCCTTGGAATGATCAATTTCCTTGGGAAAAACATATCACACCTATCCAGTGTTCTGCGTCCGATGATCGAACTTCTGGAAAAGACAAAGCCCTATTATCTCAAGTTAAAACCTTTGCGACAGTCAAGGAGCTGACCACTTCCACGGCAACCTTTACATTTTATCATCCTGCAAAGAAAGCTGTCGTCAGCTCATATGCAAGCCAGTATGACGTAAGTGCAGTTCTTCTTCTTGAAAATGAAGACAAATGGAAACCAATGGCGTACTATTCACGTTTGCTCACCGCACCAGATAACGATATGCTCGTGTTTTTTTTATGTCTCGCTGAAGTTTGGGCATGTGAATGTTTCCCGTCGCTGCTTGGTTGGACTTTAACACTTCATACTGGAGACTGACCATAAGCCTTTAGTTTCTTTGATCAATAACAGAGATTTGTCAGAAACTCCCATGCGATGCCAAAGGATGCTTATGCATATCATTAGTTTCAATGTCCAAACGCAATATACACAAGGCAAGAACATGGAAATCGGTGATACACTGTCACGCAGCCCCAGTTCCGAGGGTCATGCTGATCAGCTGGAAGGAGACCTACACATGCATGTTGATGGAGTCAAGAAACATGGCCAGTGTCCGATGCTTACCTGGAAAGATTTTGAGCAGAGACTCAGAAAGATGTGAAATCTCAAGACTGCATTGGAATGTCCTCGGAATGGATGGCATGAATGCAAGCAAAATATTCAACTGGCAGGTTCAGATTACTTTACTCGCAGTGTGGAACTCAGCTGCTGAAATGGAATTCTGCTTATAGGTGGCAGACTCACTATTCCACATGAAAATGCTAAAAGAAGAACGGAAAAAAGCTCCATGAATGTCATCGGGACATTGTGAAATGCCAGGATCGAGCCATGGAATCGGTGCAGTAGCCAAAAGTCAGCATGTGTCATCATGCAGAGTGTGCCTTGAAAAACAACCATGTTAACAGCCAGAACAGTTCTCCCGTCAACACCATCAGAATGACCATTTCAACGTTTGGGTGTGGACATTTGCCAGGTGAACAGAAATGCATTTCCTGTCACTATGGACTGTTCTTCTCGCTATATTGACATTTCCTTTTTGCCACAAACAATGTCAACAGTTGTCATCAACAAGCTGAAAATTGTTTTGCTCACCTGAGACTGTGGTGTCAAAGAACAGCCCTCAATTTTCTTCGGCTGCATTCCAACAGTTTTCTGGAATTTTCATCATGTTACCTCCAGCCACCATTGTCCCCAGTTCAATGGCAGGCTTAGAGCGCAGTTGAAAATTGCGAAGGGAATCATCTGCCAGACTGACCCCTTTTGGCCTTTGTGAATTAATGTGCTACACCAATCCCATCTCTAAGATTCAGCCCAGCGGACTGGCGTTTGGTAGAAAGTTGCGAACAACTTTGCCTACCCTACCAAAGAAACTCCAGCCTCACGCTGTCAACCCCAGAACCCAGAACAGTGCTGAGAGCGAGATAGTGCTGCAAAAGAGAAGCCAAAGTACTACTATGACAAGCGCCTTTGAGCATGTCACTTCCTGAGCTTCACCTTGGCAGTTCAGCCAAAACGATTCGCCAGGTTGCACCCAGATCTTACTTCCTACAGCTGGCAGGGGGTCAAGTGAGACACAACAGAAATCACATTAAAACTGTTCAGGAAACGCTGAGAATAGGTCGAGCAACTCTGCTGTACCCAGAGGCTCTCCAGTACCTGTGATCATTCGGAGCAGTTCACCCGTCATCAACCACTCTTCACCGAGGAATCGTGCCTTTGCTGCAGACCAGAAAGTGCCTCTGCCAACACCGCAGAGATCTCCAATGCCTAAACAATCGCAACAGCTCAACAGCTCACAGTCGATAGCAATTGCTCGTTCATTTCCGTTGTCATGAGTGTTTTGTATCTTGCCTCAATAAGACATGAGAGGTCGAAACGCGTCGTGTTTTGCCGTATGATTCGTTTGTCTACGTTTTTTGGCGGTGCATTATCACTAACAGTTCAAATTTGTTCTCAGAAGATTCAATTGCCGGAATGTTGGAGCGCCACTACTCTGACCCATCCTGACACAACGCTCAGCAAATCTACAGGTGATCTAAAATACAAGCACACATCTTTGGATAATGATTGTGATGATTGTTATCAGAGGCTGGATTTTTTGTATTTTTCTTTACCTTCATCTTCAAAAGAAAGCTATTCCATTTTCATAGATTCAGAAAATCAGTCAACAAATGCTTGTGCTTTTTCATTGCCGGAAACTGTTTAGTTTTTAATTTCACGGGACAGGGAGATAAAAACTGACTATTTTTCATTTCAATGACCTTTTCCAAACAGTTTGAACATGCATATGATTTTAGGGCCCTGACGTTGGTGGCAAGGTTGGAATGACTGACGAAGGAAACATAAAATTTTATATAACAGTTGTGATTTCGCTGGGGCATTGAAGAAGCCTCGTTTGACATTGGTTTTTTGTTTTTGACTGGAGCAGTCTTGCTGGCGACGTATTTTTTGTAAGATGTTGCTTTGCGGCGAAATCTTGGATGGAGCTGGAGAATAATTTGCTGCACGTTGTAGGGCCAGATGTTTTGATACGCCTATCTTTCACTCCACAATGTATAACAATGGCAGCCACTGGCCTGTCGTAGATAACACAGCTGCCCTCGTTGCTGAGTGTAGGTCTTCTGTGATGAGGTTTTGTGTATTTCTGGTATCATCCCATTATGCGCGGCCAAGTATAGGTCCCATCCGGCTTGATTCTTGACAGAATCATGAAAATAGGTGCGTTTTGGAGCATCAGAAGTGTTCTGTTCGAAGCGAAGATTTTGACGCAGTTTTTTGTGTTGACTTCATGATGTTTGATTAGCTCTTGATGTGATCGAATGAATGCATGAATGAATCTTCTGTTTAACTGTTTTCACCATAATTAGTGATGTTACACAAAAAGGAAGAACGCAAGCCAGCACGCGCGCACGCACGCACACACACACACACACACACACACACACACACACACACACACACACACACACACACACACACAACATATACACACATACAAAAACCCCTACCTATACAAATACGAGTATACTAGGTCAAATTACAATTTTCAGTAAAAGCAAAACTTACAGCCAAATTATAGTAGATGGCCAATAAGACTATTCGATGTGCGTCGTCCAATCCCATACTCTTTAAGTCGTTGATTGTATAACACATAACCTGCCGTCTATTGTCTAAACTCGATCTTTCGCAGAGATAGCAGTTTCCTCTCTTTTGAAAGTTTTGATTAGTTTTGTGTTGGTAAGGACTCACTTTGTAAAGTCTTGTTCAAGTTTTGTTCAGCTCTAGATCCACGTAGAGATAAATGAAGGCGCGTTGTCTGTCCGTGTTTGCCACAGATTTTTGGGAGTACACAGATCAGTGACATATTGTTTTTTTCATGCACAGTCGCTTCAAGCGAAGACGTTCTGTCACATGAAATTTTGATAACGTTGTGAAGTTCTTCAGCACTGACACTTACTTTTTTTTCTTGAGCCTTTTCATTCCATTTTCTCTTTCACTTTCACTGGCAGTGGCATTCTAATTTGGGGCTTCCAGTGGCTCAGCCGGTTGACCCAGAGCTCGTTTCCTTAAATTTTTGTTATATGTTTGTTCTTGTGGTGGTTGTTTTCGATTTTGTTGTTGTCCTCCTGGTAATTTTTTCATCAGCTTTATCCATCTTCTCTGGCACAATGGCATCGCTGTCTCGAAAACTTTTTGATCGACACGACTTTGTCATCACAATCGATTATCCAGTGAAAACAACACAGATGTTGTTTTTCAGTTTGTTGCTGTGTCCGCCATCTTGTCTTGTGTGTGTGTGTGTGAGAGAGAGAGAGAGAGAGAGAGAGAGAGAGAGAGAGAGAGAGAGAGAGAGAGAGATTGAAATTTCGATTTCCTCACAAAGTCTTTGTTCACACTTTGCTTCATACACTGTGCTGTGGAATGTCAGCTAGTCCGATTTAACCAGTCCTGTACACATTTACTGTACATGTTTCATTTCTGTTTGGTGGGTAGATTTTATATATTGGTCTGTTACATAACATTGTTCAATATAATTCAAACAATTATGCAAACCCTGAAGCATCTGGACCCCTGGTCCTCGTCATGAGCACACAGTCATCTGGGTACATCACAATGGGCAATAAAAGTGACAGTGACACCGGTCCTTGGTGGAGGGACATACCTGTACCGCCCCAACATATTCTCATGGTCAGTTTGAAACGACTTGGACATCTCTTAAACATCACTTTGTTTCGCCATAGGAAAACAAACCATCTCCTTGTTGGTTTTTCACAAACAAAATAATAAGTTATTACAGGTCTGGAAATCGTTTGAAACCGAGTCTGATATAGCTCATATATTTTATTTGAACGACTCAAAATTCATTCTTCGAGTTGCCAGAGAAAACAAGAAGACTACTTATATCTTAAGGTATAAAGTACTAGTATTGAACAATAATCCTCGCTTCCAGTTTTTCTTTTCTATTTTTCCTGAAAGTAAGGAACCCCAGAAGCTGCCCAGTGGTGCTTGGAACTGCTCCGTGGAGCACTATTCCAGCTTCCAGCATCACATGGACTGTAACCTGAAGACAGAGTGTGACGACGGACGAGATGAAACAGAACACTGTTCCTTCAGCAGCGCCGACTGTCAGGGACTGGTGGCCTTATGTGACCGCTGCTACAAAATCGATTGGTCCCTGCGTGATTTTAAGAGAAATCTTAAACATACACATTTCTTATATGTAGCAACGAGTACTGTAAAATGTTTAAGGGTGTTGCCAGCTTTCCGACATGTGTGTTTGACCCGTACACTATACTGATCAACAAATCCAGAAGATACTGGAATTTTAAGGAACAATTCGTTGGTTTGCGTTTATTTAATCCGTCATTGCCTCATATGTACAGGAACACTGTACAAAAAGCAGACAAAACTGTCTTTTATCATTTTACTAATACTAGAGGCGTACTTTACAAGAACCAGAAGGAATCCATCGTAGTTTTACTCCATGCCATGTATATCCGAACTTTTTTCTCCTATAACGATGTAGAATACTTGGGTGCGATTTGCGAAATTAAACCAAACAAATCTGCAAAGGTTCTCAATGATCCAGAAGGAATCAGTTTAGGCAACATACAGATTCCACTGTCAAAGAAACAATACTCTATGCACATATGTCATGATGGCCATACACCACAAAAATATCTTACATGTAGTTCTCAACAACATAACGTGTGCCGACAACAATTTGCATATGACTGTCATCTGTCTGACCGAGCAGTATACACTTATCTGATCAGTTCTTCAGATCACCGTACCTCTATACCCCCTGCATTTACTTGCAGTGATGAGCTCTCTACCACTCTGTCCTATTCCCTGGTCTGTGACTTCACGGCTGACTGTCTGGATTCCAGTGATGAATCCTTCTGTCAGCATCCTGTTTGTGGGAAGTCGTTTTTCACGTGCACCAATGGTCAGTGTGTCAGCTACAACAACATCTGTGATCGAAAACCACATTGCGTGGGTAAATCGGGTAAAAACGGAGTGTCCAGATCATGTTTTTGTTAACAGCAAAAGGGTTTCACCTCCTGTCCTCATCATGTTCGATGGAATCTCGAAGTTTATTATAGTGCCAATGATGGTGAATGACTCATGTCCTGATAGTCACTACCGTTGCCCTGGTGAAATAAACGACTGTCTGCCCATTTACACACGATGCAATGGAATGTATGACTGTAAAGGACATCAGGACGAAGAGGGATGTGAGGAGATGGCTTGCCCCAGGACTTCTCCGATGCAGGTTTTCTCAGATATGTGTGCACAGTGACAACATCTGTGATGGCTGGCCTCACTGTCCAATGCATGATGATGAATTATGGTGTAACGTTACCTGTCCTATTGGTTGCCTCTGTCAGGTGTATACTTTCCTCTGCCTTCAGCCTTTCAACGCAGACCTGTTCTCTAAGATCCGCTCTTTGGATGCCTCTGGTTCAGGTATGACGCTTTCTGATGTGAACAGTTGTTTCTATCTTATTCATCTATTTTTTGCCCATTCCTCACTTACACATCTACCCGAGATGAAGTTGTTGAATTTGAGGTTCCTTGACCTTAGAGGCAACAGACTGAATCACGTGAACATGACTTCTTTCAGATGGCTTAAAAATATGCAATCATTGTCCCTGTCTAACAATCCTATCAGTCACTGTACGGTGATCATTCCTCTGTTGTCCGAAATGTAATACCCATGTCGATAGACCTGTCACATACACACCTCAAAGTGTTTGATTCTAGAATACTGGCAATGTTTGGTCGCTTACAGAAACTAAATTTAACATGTACTTCCATTCACACCATTAGCCCTGATGGGTTTTGGCGCATTCCACATCTGACAGAACTGTATTTAGATGGCAGTCCTGTGAAAACGTTTTCTGCTGACATCTTCAGAAATCTTTTCCATCTCTGTTCCATATCAACACAGAATCATAAACTATGCTGTAATGAAATACTCCCCAGTAACTTTGATGGATCTTGTATTTCTCCTAAGGATGACATTTCGTCCTGTGAAGATTTATTGCAGTCGTGGACCTATCGTGGGTTTCTATGGCTGATGGCCTGTCTAGCGGTATCTGGTAACATCTTTTGTTTCTGTGCTCGTGTGTGTTTGTGAAAAAGATGACGACCTCAAGTGGCTTCATCGTGTTTGTTATCAATCTTACCATGGCTGACTTTTTGATGGGCGTTTATATGATTGTTCTAGGAGTGGCCGATGAACGGTACCGAGGCAGATATCTTCATCATGAAGACACTTGGAAACGCAGTGTACCCTGTAATACAGCAGGTTTTCTGTCTCTGTTGTCCAGTGAAGCATCAGCTTTGCTCATCTGTCTGATCACCATTGATCGTTTCATTGTCCTCTGCTTTCCATTCAGCACTTGGCGATTTAGGAGAACATCAGCAGCGACGGTTTGTTTGCTGATCTGGCTGGTGGGCTTGTTTTTCTGGCATTGTTGCCGTTACTTCCGATGACATCTCACTGGAGTTTTATGGCCAGACAGGAATCTGTATTCCACTACCAGTTATGAGACAACACTTCAAAGGGAAAGTGTATTCTTTCGGCGTAATGATCATACTTAATTTTATTTTGTTTTTACTCGTCTCCGTCGGTCAGGCATTGATCTACTGGTCAATACAAAGCAATACTTTCAAAAGCAGCTCCACAAAAATCTCACAAGATATATAGCCGTTGCTCAACGGTTGATTACTATTGCACTGACAGATTTCATGTGCTGGTTTCCTATTGGTCTGTGTGGGATTATGGCATTGGCTGGCATTCCAGTCCCTGGAACTGTAAACGTGGCCTTGGGAATATTTATATTACCTTTGAACTCTGCCATCAATCCCTTCATGTATACGCTGAATAGTTGGGGGCAGAAAAAACAGAGAAAATCCAAAGAATCGGAACTTTTGAGGTGGATGGAGGCCCATGCAGAGCTGTTTCATGGATAATAATCCATTAATTTTAGTGAGCGTTTCATTGATATAGAGTTTATAGATTAAGGCTAAAGATTACTGGGCTTCTGAAACATCAAAAGATTTTAATTTTCTCACAAAGGAAACACCGATACGTCAAATAAATACTGAAACAAAAAAAAGAGAGAGAGACAGCCAGTAGAGGTAGGGACAAAATTACGAGAAACAGAGAGAGGAGACAGACAAAGAGAGAGAGAGAGAGAGAGAGAGAGAGAGAGAGAGAGAGAGAGAGAGAGAGAGAGAGAGAGAGAGAGACTCTGAACTCTTTAATGAATAGGCCATAGACCCATGTCATTGGGAGTGGTTACAAACAGAATTGATTTGTATCACTGCAGAAACACAATTTATACATTCTGTAATAATGCATATGTACAATGCACATTTCCACTTCATTACTCATTCGAGTGAACTGCCGCGCAGTTTGAAAGCTTTTTCGAGATAGATAGCGAGTCGAGTTATCTGCGATTATTCTCAGATGCCAGAAGCATTGTTAGTTTGAACTGCGAAGGCTGGTTATAGTATTTATGAGGAATATACTTTTCTCTTAAATTCTGATACTGCGGACAATGTAAAACAAAGTGAACTTCGGTCTCCATCTGCGAAACAGAATGGACATGACATATCGTTTTCCGTTATATTTTTACGGAAGCGTAGCTTGTGCACGTTCAGCTGTGAGACACCTAACCGTAACCTAATCAAACTGATTCTTGCTCGCAAATGATTTTAGTACAATCAAATAGGGAGATAGAACCAATTCACTCTTGAATGTTCGATACAACAGGAAACGATCACTTTGTTCCATGTCATGAGACCATTGCGTCTTGTATTCATTAATAACACTATCTTTTTAATGCTCTCAAAAATGCCTTCTCATCCTCAACCCCCTGATTCTCCCAAACCTCTCCATATCCGTATTTGTGTACAAGAAGAAACAAATTGCGGATGCCCATGTGTATTCTTGTTGTTATTATGAAAATGCAGTAGCATTCTATATGCCTTGTGAGGCAAACGATGAAATGGCATCTTCAAAATTCTTAACCAGTATCGAACACTTTTGAGTTGCAAGTTTACATATAGCGGAAAACGTCCTAACTCACCGTAAATCATCATATTAGGAGTTCTTATGCTGACATTCAAAAATCTTTTTAGTGAGAACAAGTGCACTTTTTCTATTATATCAGAGATTTCCTATGATGCCCCAAACTTCGGCTCCATAACTAAGCATGGGTTGGATCTGAGCATCAAAAAGTTTAAAGAATATGACCGGAGATTTTTTCTCCTAATGACCAAAGCAACTTTAAAAATGTTAATGACCCCTTTTCTCGCTCGACTCGATAGATCGTTCAAACAGTGAGTAAATGACAGCCTAGCTACATGATGACACCAAGATATTTATACATATTAACAACTGATACCTTATTCCGTCCATAATACCACACCTCATGTTCAGAGACATAGCCGCCATTTCTGAAGATGACAATATTTGACTTATCTAAATTCACGATTAAACCAAGCCTTTTTGTCATGTCATGCAACACATTTAATTGGGTTTGCAAGCCTGTGATCGAATCAGAAACTAGAATATAATATCATCGGCAAACATAAGAATAAGAATTTCCAAAAAAACAGGAATAAGCTGAATTCCATGTCTTCCCCTTTGGATGATTTCTTCCGCCAATTCGTTTATGAACAGAGAAAACAGGACAGGACTGCATTTTTCTCCCTGTTTTAAACCAATGGACACGTGAATGCTTCGGTCAGATCACCTTCCACTCTAACTTTTGCTTTTACAATGTTATATATACTAGTTATGGCCTGGTACATTTTCCCTCGAATACCTTTTTTTCTTCAGGACGGTCCATAACTTCGAGCGAGCAACAGAATCAAAAGCTAAAATCTATAAAACCAACATATAATTTTTTGTGTAACAATAACTAACTGTTTCTGCACCATGGCAAATAACGTAAAAATATGATCAACGGTGCTGTATTTTTTCCTGAAGCCTGCTTGACAATCGTTTATTACATTATTATGTTCGATCCATTTTGATAACCTTTCATTTAATATATGACTGTATAGCTTACTGCAGACATTCAGTAACGAAATACCACGATAATTATCAGGTAAACTCCGATCGCCTTTTTTGAAGAGAGGCTGTATAAAGGCTTCAGACCACTGTAACGGATAGGTTCCTGAGGTAAACATTACATTAAATAATGCAACTAAAAAAGGAGCAATTATGGTGATAGAATTTTTAAATACTTCGCCTGTGATCCCGTCAGGACCTGCTGCCTTGCCATTTTTTAACGAACGCACGGCAGCAAAAACTTCATTCTCGGTTATATCTGCCTCAAGAGAATCTGTGTTCACATGCCGACCGTCATCATCAGTCCACTGGCCGTTATCATCCTCTTCATTACCTTCACCATCCACAACATTTGAAACATTGTCAGAATTTGACTGAAATACTTGGGAAAAATGTGTGTACCACTGCTCTTTACTAATGTTGTTTGGTACAGACTTTTTAGAAATACAAGATCGCAACTTATTCCAGAATCCTCTTGGATTATTGATATTTGCATGTAATGCCACCAGTGTGTCGACGTACGGTGGTTTTTCTTTTTAATCCTCAAGAGCTCTTTATATTCTCTTCGTTTAGAGAGAGAGAGAGAGAGAGAGAGAGAGAGAGAGAGAGAGAGAGAGAGAGAGAGAGGAGGCAGAGAGAGAGAGAGAAAGAGATGTACAAACTGTCGCATTCAGCGATATAGATATTTTTAAGTCATGTTATATGAATGATGCAAACCCAGCTTGTCTGTTCATATAGCTATTCAAATGTACAGTTCCTTTTTTCATTTTTCTACAACATTATTAAAATCTATCACAACTCTGGACAAACTATGTTTCCAATAAACGCGTACAGGCAAGCTGCATGCAATCACGTGTTCAACGCAAAGTACAAAACGGAGGACTTTTTGACAAAAGCCAACAGACTCACAAAGAACACATGAAAATCACAAAACGATGCAGTCTAGATGGCTGTCAGCAGAAGTAATACAATGTAGACATACAGATGTGGAGAAGTGTAGGTGCAAAAAAAAAATAGAAGAATGTGATGGAAGGTAGACACGGAGTGTAAGGAGTGAACTGGGGTCTGTGTAATGCACGGCAAAGTCCTTGAGTGTGACAGAAGTGTAGGAGATTAATCTAAGCATACAAAGAAGGTATTATGTTTATTAAGAGTGATTATATAGCACCTGTCCTCGGTTAGAGACCAAGCCCTATGCGCTTTACAGTCCACGCTCACGTTTACACAACGGGCTGCCTACAGGAGATGAGCCGACTGAAGAGCTGCCTGCTGGCACTTCATTCAGTGATTCTTCGTCGGTTGGTTAATGGCGGAGCTGAAAGACCCAGACTGTCTGTGTGACGTCAACGTAAATTATGACGTCAACTTAAAATGACATAGGTATCTACATGACGAAAATAATAATATTGAAGAGAAGAGAGAGCAAGAACTAACGGCCGAGGCTTGGGTGTCCAGCCTATTTTATTTTGTTTTAAATCGTCGTTTTCTCCGTAGTGATACTATGTGGAGAGGATGACTTTCAAAGTAATTCAAGTCAGTAGTGCGTCGATGTTCAATGTGTATGTGCGATACTTTGGATGACAGTACCAGTGAAATATG
>JADBJO010001493.1:221824-226824 GCA_016801955.1 Conus betulinus
AACTGTAGTCTCTGATCAAACTACTTATATTGCCCAGCTATTTCGCACAAGAATAAATTGTAGTGACTGATCTAGCCATGTTTAGTCTCTGTCCCAGTCATGTATATAGCCCTGATGTTTGGCACAATAATACATTTTAATCTCTGTTCAAGCCATATATCTAGCCCTGCTATTTGGAGCAGCAATAGATTGTGGTATCTGATCATACTGTACATGTAGCCCAGCTATTTGGAGCAAAAATAAACTGCAGCGTCTGACCAAGCCGTAGTATATCTAGCCATGCTGTTTCGAACAACAATTAAACGTAAAAACATTGTTCTTTGGTTTAGCGACATGCTTTCGTTCAGTATTCTAATACAACTTCAAAAATACAGCTTATATATTCAGTATACTGACAAGTCCAAAGTTCAGCTTCTAATCAAGATTAGGTCAAATCTTCGAAATATAACGAAAAAAAAAGCGATCTTAAGTCTCTAAGCGTGCATGTCTTTGGCCTTGCCATTCTATGTAGCCTATTCCTAGCCTCAAACCTAGCCTATGTCTACTCTTCACGAACACGCAGTCTAGCCAAAAGACGCGGTAACAAGTGATATTTTAATTAATCTGTGAGCGAACTGCTGCATCAGATTTCGTGGGTGGTTATCCTTTAGTTTCTTTTTGCATCAGATGTCACAAAAATGTTTACTTTAGGCTCTAAGAATGCTAAAGACATACTTTTGCGTTATCTGTGGCAACTCTTAAGGGCTACAGTCTTCACTCATGACAAAGATATGTTTTTGTACTAGGCTCTAAGTAGGCTAAAGACATACTTTTGCACTGCATTTCGCTACTACTTAGACCTACAATCTTCAAGCATGACAAAGATATATTTTTGCTAAAGAAAACACAAACCCCTAGGCTTAAGTATATGCTGGAGACAAACTTTTGCATGGCATCTCGTAACTACTTGGGCGTACAATCTTCAAGCATGACAAAGATGTATTTTTGTACAAGATAAACACACCTTATGCGCTAAGTATGCTAAAGACATTTTTTGTTTGCTTTACAACTACCTTGTCCTATAGTCTTCAAGCACGACAAAGGCATATCTTTTACATGAAAAATCATAACCATACCTTAGACTCCGTCCGTGCATATGGACACATAATTTTGCATTAGATTTCATAACTAGTTGCATTTGGGTCCTAAACATGACAAAGACACGCATATACTTAAGATGCTGGAGCTACTTAAACTTACTTCTGTGAGCATGACAGAGATGTTTGTGTGTTAGATATCATAGTTGTTTCGCTTTAGTCTCCAAGCATGACAACGGCATGTGACGTTGCGACAGGTACTCCTTTAGTCTCTAAGTCTAAGACATATTTTTCATTAGATATAACTGGTAATACTTTCGTGACTAGGCATGATAAACACACGCATCAATTGTCACAACTGGTTAATGTTTAGTGTTGAGATTGAGAAAGACAACAATCTTCATTAAATTTCTTATCTGAAAATGTGTTGTCTCCGAGCATTGCAAAGACGTAGGTTGGCGTTGTTTATAAGTTTAATAGTGACGCTTACCTACCCATTGTAAAGGACACCAAATGGCGATTTATTTTGTAAGCGGCTCGATCGGAAAACGTTCAGTTGTACGAGGAAGCAGAATGCATTTTGTTTTGTTGACAGCAATTTATACATGCTCAGAGACAACCATTGTTTGTTATATTTTGTCCTTAAATCTGCACGTATGTATCCAACATTAATCATGCGTTTTATGTCGGTAAGGGTTGTCTGTATTTATTCACAATTATCCACTGACTGTTGTGTTCTCTATTTCTGCATTGACGAGTGTACTTGTAACTACCTTCAGTAATGTAAATTCTACCATTATACTACTTATCACCACCACCACCCACTACCCCACTCCCTTCAGCTTCCGCAGACAAAATTGACGACCTAACTCCTTGTCAGAATAGCATCATTTATGCCCCGATTTACAGCTTTGAAAACATGTCCTGTGGTAGTCAACAGAAAACACAACAGACTGTAAATACCCTGCTATGAACACAATTCCATAGTCGAATCACACCCATCCTCCGGTATGCAATCACCAACAAAGAGATGGAATCTCGCCCAACGAACTAATACTATCCTCCAAACATCCGGGATTTGTCTTCTCTGTAGCCACCAGCCAGTAAAATACAGACGGTTCACCATCCTATTGAAACCCGTGACATGTTAGCCCAATAAAGCCTGCTCAAATAGGACCCCCCCCCCCCCCCCCCCCCCCCTCTTCTTAGCTACCGCAAACCAGAAAATACGATCAGTTGGTGCTCAACACGGTCACCGTCCCCTTATAGTTGAAGGGAAATGAGAAAGGAGTTGAAAAGGGGGCGGAAGGGAGGCGGGGGGCTGTTCATAAGTAAGTACTAGAATAGTAACAGATATCTCCTCTTGTATACACTCCGAGGAAGAAGTATCAAGACAAGATTTTCAAACAAAGCAAAGGTTACAAAAGTAACCATTCACTTCAGTACAATGCACGTAAGCTGTAATTTGCATCCTACTCAAGGCTAAAACCAAAGCTTCGACACCTCATCTGCAACAGACCTGCGGAATAGAGAAGACAGAGAGAGAGGAGAAACCCAACCCTTTCTACTCCGGGAAAGTGCAGTTCACGTTATTCCGGAGCCTTTTGGGTGGCCTACACTTGATGCGATCCTTGCCCATGGCCATCTTGAAGGCGAACACCAGGTGTGGGCAGGATTTGCCCGTGCAGAAAGCATCCAGGCAGAAGATAAAGGTTTCCAGGACGTCCCTGCGCAGACATCGGATGATCCTGCGGCTGGACATGATCTTCATGCAGGCGCGGATGGCTTGTGGCCGTTGCTGCGGGGAGCATTTCTGGAAGGCCTCGATGGCACGGGCGCACTCGGGGGCGTTAGGCAGAAGGAATTTGGTCAGGTCCTGTCTGTGGAATGCGAGAAGAGAGCTGATACAGTGGCTGACACAACAGACATCTCGATCAAGTAAAGGCGCAATGCTATTTAATGCCCCTGTCCCATATAGGTGACATTATATATTCACATAAATGTATCTGAAATGAAAGTCTTAATACAGCTGAGGGAAAAGCTGAAGTAAACTGAGGGGATGCAAACAGTCAATGGTGAGGAGACTAAAACAGAATGTGGCATCACCGTACACAGGGTGAAATACATATGAACGCACAAAATAGGATCCAGACTAACTAACTCTGACCCCGTTAATGTCACTTTTATCCAGGAAAGATTATATAGGATCTCATTGTCTATAGTCCGCAGTGAACATGTTCTAATTTTTGGTGAGGAAAAAAAAAGAAAAGAAAGAAACTTGTTATCTGGGAGATAGAATCAGCATGACCAATTAATGGAATAGTGACACAGACACGAAGCCATTTTCCTTCTTGCGACGAGAGCACACAGAAATACATGTGAAGAAACTGATTAAAGTTTTATTTAGGGAAAGTGCGCCTTTTCTGTAAAAAAAACAAACAAACAAACAACAAACGATCACTATTCTCCGCAGAAATAATTTCTGGTATCTGAAAAAAAAAAAAAGAAGTATGAAATGAAAACACCTTTTCAAGAATGTCATAGCTGCTTTCTCTACCTGATAACACAATTAAAAAAAAAAAAAAAACAGATGCAAGGGGACAAGAAGAGGGAAAATGAGTGGTTTTATCAGGGCCCTCCATTGTGGCCACAAGCCATGCATAATCGCAATGGAACCGCTAGAAGTGTCCCACCCAAACGAGATCAGACACGGTATCTCAGGGCTCCCCATGCCGCTCCAATACACAACTAAGTGTTGTTCCAAAACACACGGCCAGACTAAAAACAGGGGCGGATCACCATGTACGTGGCTGGTTCCGGAAGGGAGCGGGAGACATCAAAATAACCCTTCACCTTCTCGTGTCTAAGGTGAACATGGCGTGGGTCAACCCCGCTGCAAATAGTTTGCGAGCTCGCGTAAATCAAGCCTTCTGCTAAGATTCAACTGTCCTCAGCAAAAATGATACCAGTTACAGCGTCACAGGACCCCCATGGCTGTCTTCCCAGCCTCTTATTATTTTTCCAAAGCCGTTCGGACCAGCCATGGTCAAGTGTCTGGATCAGCTGAGTGACCACAGTCTAGGGAGGAGGGGGGGGGGGGGGGGGGGGAGGTATATCAAAGTTAACCCCTCACTCTGATTCTGTATGTTAGGTGAAGTTGTGCATGAGTTAACTCCCTTGCTACTGATGCCCAAATTTGCAAGTATCAACAATCAGCCTGATTTCTTGGAATTCGGCCTCAGTTGGTCCCCATCCTGTCTAATACGCATCTGAAGGCTATCTCCTGTCAGAAGTCGACCAGAATGTAGCTCTTTGAATACTCATAGAAACTGAAAATCACACGTGCTTGGTTGCTTGTAAACTTCAGTAAATCTCTATAGCAGTTTAAATGTAAATAGGAATAGGAACAGATAATGGAAGTACCGGACGGTCCTGTTTCTCATTCCTTCCTTTTGCCATGTCCAGTGTTCTCTGTTTCCGATTGTACATAAAATATGTGTTAATTTAGTCTCTGGGTTTTGTTTGTTTGTTTTTTTTTTTTTTTTGTGTGTGTTTTGTTTTTTTTTTTTTTTTTTTTTTTTGTTGTTAGTTTGTTTATTTTGTTGTTGTCGTATTGTTCGTTTTTTTTGTTTTTGTGTGTGTGTGTGTTTTGTTTTTTTTTTTTTTTTTTTTTTTTTTTTTTTTTTTTTGGGGGGGGGGGGTTGTTTTTGAAGGGGAGGGTGTCCTGTTTTTCAGTAACACCGCAGTCTGTTTCATTTTGCTATGACTCAGCCTTTGAGGATTTGTTTGTTGTTTGAGGTAATTCCCTTTGATCCTTTGGCCGTCTTCAGCCCTATCTCCGGACCGTGACAACAGTATGAGCCTGCTGTTAATGTCCTTGAGGTTGGAGATTGTGCCTGCGCGCATATTCTTCCCAGCTGTTAT
>JADBJO010001493.1:231824-234324 GCA_016801955.1 Conus betulinus
CTGTGAAGACTAATCCAAGTTACGGAAATGGAATGTTACCACCGGCTATTAAATATCAAACAGGGCATGAATTAATCATGTCACCAACGAACAAGTGCTCAAACTATCAAGCAGCACATGGAACTATACGAGCACCTGGTACTGTGAGTATAGCACACAAAAAAAGAAAAACATGGAAAAACAAGCTTCATTTGTATGGCCATGAGAAAGATCCAATCGCCTTGCTAAAATCATTATTTTTTTGCACACCACACATACACACATACATGCACTCACCCACTGTCGGGTCCAAAAATTGCTCTCTCTTGGGTGAGATGATGGCGATACCGGGCATGCGCCTTTGCGCATCCGGTTCATCTGCTTCCTTGTAGGGGCGGAACCGGATGGTGGTGCCACACTCGGGGATGGAAAAGATGGCGAAGTTCTGGTCGACCTCGAAGTCACAGTTGATGGTGACTTGATCGGTGGTGGTGTGGTAGCCGTCTCCCCACGCTATGCTGCCTGTGTTCGACACCACCCCTGCCTGACCGATGGGAGGGGAGAAGGGGGGGGGGGGGAGGGGAAGGCAGGATGACGAGGGAAGCAAGGTGAGGTGAGGACGGGATGTTGAACGGAAAGGGATTCGGGAACAGAGCAAGGAGTAAGACGGCATGTTTGAGTTTGTCTGGTTGGTTGGTCGAGTCATGGTAACAAGTCTTGTTTTACAAGTTCGGTCGGTTGTTGGTTTGGCTGGCTGCTTAGTAGCGTATGTGTAGGTGACTGAATGGATGGATGAATGGTTTGGTTGCTTGCTTGCTTGCTTGCTTGCTTGCTTGCTTGCTTGGCTGCTTGGGTTGGTTGGTTGGTTGGTTGGTTGGGTTGGCTGCTAGGTTGGGTTGGTTGGTTGGTGGTTGGTTGGTTGGTTGGGTTGGTTATATGTTAGCTGGATATTGGGCCGATTGGGTGCTTAACTGGTTCATTGACTGGTTGACTAGGTGTTGGTTGGTTCCTTGGCTGATCGTAAGTTGGTTGGTTGGTTGATTCGCAAGTTGGCTGATTCTAAACGTTTGCTGGTTGATTGGAAGCTGGCTGGTTGGTTGCATGTTGTTAATTGGTTAGTTGATTGGTTGGTTGATTGGCTAGATGTCAGTTTACTTTACTGGTCGGTTGGTTGTTTAGCCGTGTGGTTCATTCATTGATTGATTGGCAGACTTGTTGACCGGTTAGCTGAATGTTGTTTAGCCGGATGGTTGGCTGGTTGATTGGCTTGCTGGTTAATTAGTTGGTTGGTTGCCTGTTTTTGTTGGCCTGTTGATTCGCGGGTTGTTTGCTGGCTGGTATGTTGGTGGGTTGATTGGCTGGAGGATTCGGAGGTTGGTTGATTAGTTTGACTGGTGATGATGGTGGCAATACTGGTGATCATGCTCATGGTGCTATCTGGTCAGGAAATTTACCGACAAGCTGGGGGTATGTTTCACGTTATTGTTTTTTTTGTTGTTGTCGTTAATCTTAAACCTTTTTTTCTGAAGTAGGGTTAATGAATGCGTTCTATACTATCTGAATGTGTACAAGCCCATGCAATTTGATATGGGACACACCGTAATTATTCATTTCTAAACGACATGGGTGTGTTCACACCCGTACTTCTTATACAGGAAAATGAACTGGTAACCCTTTCTGTAAAATGTAGATATGCACACACCCATCCTTTTTGTTGTTGTTGTTGTTAATGTTGTCGTTTGTTGTTTGTTGTTGTTGTGTTGATGGAATTGCTTCTTATAAAGTATGGGTGTGTTCTCATGCCTATGTCAGACAGAAAGGGTAACTTTCGTTTTGTTTGTTTGTTTGTTGCCTTTTAAATAATGAATTCATATTTTGACAGAAGATAATTATATCCATGGATAATGAAAAAAGTGATACAATTTCCACCAGGAAGAACAAACAGCATGCCAGTTCTGATGATCTGAATGCATATATGCGTGCACCAGCGGCAGTCAGAAAAGGTTAATTCTGTCGGTGTTTGTAGCGATTGTGTCAAGATGTAGCTGTTGTTTTTCTCTCTTCTGATCTCCCTCTCCCTACCAGCTGGTGTCTGTTTGCTCGTACTACTGGTACTAGTAATACATTACCCGGCCATCAATTTTTTGCAGTCAAAATTCGGGAACCAGGGATAGAAGGGAGTGGGGTATGATGAATAGGGATGGTCAGTTCGGTTTTGGGCTGGAAACATCTCTAAACTCTTTTGCGTTTCAGTCGACGAAGGCTTTGAAAAGAAAATGCATTTTCCATATATTTACGGCCAGCATCCATAAAGCATCATGGACTTCATTCTGCAATACAGTATTATCTCTGTTCAGAATTGACTCACACCACCACCCCCAACGCCGTATTTTAAACCAAATTTTGAAATTCTTGATTTATTGTCCACCAAATTTGAGATTTCGAGAGTAATTTTCAAAGCAGGGATATTCAACAAAAATCTGGGAGGCTTGGCAGCTATGTTATTATAAATAACATTGAT
>JADBJO010001493.1:239324-246824 GCA_016801955.1 Conus betulinus
TGTGTGTGTGGGGGGGGTTTCTGGGTTCTGTGAGTATGTAAACTGAGATAATTTTCACCTGACACATACTGCTGGATCACTGTTCAGATTTATATTCAGATCCTGCTTTATTTTTGCGAGTCAAATACCGTATATGTTTTTCAAAAAATCAGTCATTTTTTTTTTTTTTTCATTTTTATGGCTAAATCAATAGTCATTTCCTTTTCACCCAATAATGTGGATCACATTTTAGGTTGGGTGTCCATCCCCCACCCCTCCCAGTTGTTCCTCTTTCGTGTGTGCGGCACTGTTGCTGGTTTTGCGGCCCGGCTTTCTGCTGTATATAAGGCACTGGTTCTCTGGAAGTGCCCTCGGAAGACCACACCCAAAGAGCACCGTGTGACGACTATCGGCAGTAAGAACGCGTCCCTCAAAGCTTACGCTGCTAGGAATTAAAAACTCGTCATCCAGTCCCTGAAAGTGCGCGAGCCTGAATGAGAGTGGGAAGCGAGTAAAGGGAAGTAACTTCATCTCGTTACCCTCTGCACCTTCCTTGACTGGTTGCAGTCCCTTGGCTGCGGAACCTACCATCGTCTATGCGCCTTTGCCTCCACTCACCGTCCTCTCCTCTCCATCACATATGAATATATGGCTTCCTAACGAGAATTCTGCAAAGACGTTTGTGAAAATGCTGACAGAGATTCAGTGTCAAACCCGCATGAACTCATCAAGTTGGCTGTTTTTTTAATGTGATTCAAGTTCACTCATTATGTTCGTCTATGGTGAATGTGAATGACTTCACTGCTAATTCGAACGTGACCTTTGGCCCACGCAATGATTGTCGTTTCCGTTTAAACCGCAACTTAAAACCAGCAACTTTTGTTCCTGTGGTGAAAAATTTCCTTGAGACTCTAAAGAAGTGCTTCTGGCACCCGTTCGCCTAACACCGATGCAGACACAAGACACAGAACAAACAAGGAAACGACACGCGTCTTTTTCGATTGGGACCTGCTTAAGGCAGCTGGATATAATTATTATAAAAGCACAGAGTGCAGCTGGGCATAAAAGGGAGGGCAGCTATTATTAAAAGCAAAGAGGGCAGCTGGAATATATTATAAAAGCACAGAATCCAGCCCCGGCATGTAAGTGAATGAATGAAGTAAATTAATAAATCGATAAACTCAAAGGTGCGTACGTGCATAATTATTTTGTCCTACCTATATCGGACATGCGCTCAAGAACAACAGTATGCCACGCGGCCACAACAAGTGCGGAATTGCATAGAGCCTAAACTGAACACATCAATGGTGGAACTATGGTCCATGAACACCAAGTCTGTTATTACTGTTGTTTTCATCACTGCTATTATCATCACCGTTACTGATAACTTTATTGTATATCTATAATCATTACAACCATCACCTTTCTGAACCATTCAAACACATGATTACATGCACACACGCGAGTACGTACGTTAATATACTATAGTTATGTAGACACTTAAGTGCTGACCAGCGCCTATGGCGAATGCGCGTGGGTCAGGTATCAGCTCGGTTGTGACTGTGAAACCCTTGTTTAAAAGTGTTTCAATATAATTGTGAATTTATGTTATCATTCATCTATTTTCTGCGATGCAAAGAAATTTATCTAGTATCGCATGCGCTGATATCTCCACGATGAATAACAATCATTACTTCGTGAAGACCACCGGCAACAGTTATTTCTGTCATTTTAGTTAGTCCTGTACACACTTATATTGATTAATATTCTGCGGGCGATGACTAGATGCTCGCCCGGCCAAAGAATGGACGCATAAATTATCCGAAGGTAATATCGCGGATTTGGATACAAATTTGCCTCACTAATCTATATATTTTCTGCTGTCAGCTATACTTGACGGCTACAGAATATCATGTTAAGATAAATTATTTATCAATGCTAATAACATTTTTAGAGTAAATCTTTTAATTATTTTATATGTTAATAATTAGTTTTATATTTTCTGCGTATTATTAGAGGAATTAATTCTTTGTCTAAAGTAAATATTATTTATTTACTTTTATTTTAAAAAAATATCAGGGGAGCTTACTATCTACGAAAATACATTTTCTCCCTTTAAGACTTACCCGTAATAGGAGAAGACTGAGCAATAAATTAATGTATTACTTGCAATATTTAACGTGCAGAGTCCGGAGAAATAGGGCGAAGCGGAAACATTCATGGAAAAAACACTTTTTCCGTAGAACTGGTTGTTTGGGATTCTTGTATCCTTTGAAAGCTCCTATATTCTCAAATGTCCTCGTTTAAGAAATGAATTATCATTAGAAAATGAAAGTAATAAACAAAAAAATATGTTCGAGTGAACATTAACCTTTCATTATTGCATAACTATGATTGTACACATACACAGATGTAATGTTTCAGGAAACGTGATTAGGTTAAAGTTGGTCAACTTCCCTGTTACATGTGGCATGTTGATTTTATCAGTCTTCCTGCTTTTGTAAATGTTCTCGTTAATTTCTTGAAAGATATTGTTTCAATTTTTTTTTTTTTTTGCAGAATCTTGCTAACGGTAAAAACAAAAAAAAAAAAAAAAAAAAGGATCCGGGCGAAAGAGACTGCATTTTTCCATAGTCATGAAAGCAATGTACTGGTCTAACATTGCCGAAACAACCAGGGGAAGTTATCCAATAAGGCAGGCCTGCCGAGTATACTTCCCTTGAAAGAGAGCTTTCTGTCGAATATTTGGCAGTGTTAAGATAATAAATATATCAGAGTGTGCGATCAAGATAATAAATATATCAGAGTGTGCGATTATTAAGCACTTTTCTCATTAAATTCGTTTTTGATCCCTGACAGAAAGAAACACAGGACACGGAAACCATTCCTGACGGCGCTGAGCGATTTCTGGCGTGAGGTCATGGCAGTGACAGCGCTATGCTAAAAAGCGCGTCGCCGAACTTACCGAAGTGACACACGGTTGTCAACAATCAGCACAACAGTGGGAATTCATTTGAGAGTCGTACATCGGACGTGGTACCGACTGTTTTAAAAAAATGACCAGAGTGTTTCCAGTCGTGAGGGTCACTGATGTGAGAGATCGGTGTCAGGCGGCGCAGCGACCCTTGCAGCCGCGTGGGTGATGGCGGGTCTAGCCTGTGTCGCCGGGTAACGGTTCCCTCTTTGAGGCGGCCTCATCGGCACAGGACGTGGCCACCCGAGCATGAAGAAAGTCTTTGGGTGAGAAAGAGGCAAAGAAAACCGAATTTGGTATTCTTTTCCGTGGTAAACAATCCTTCCGCCGTGAAGATAATGAAGCTATGTTAAAAACTGTCCGCTTGATCAAACAATCAAAACATTTTCGAAGCATATGTGAACAAAACATTGCTTTCAATAAATTGATATAATTGTCTATGATGATAAAACTCTACCCTCAGGAAAAAGATAGCCTACACCCGATGGTGCGGGTAGGTCCCAGAGAAGTACTGTCCTGAACTGCAGAACGGTCCATCTGGGTGCAATCCTGCACTGTGTTCACATAGGGTGCAGGTACGCACAGGGCATTCCTTTAAAACGTGAAAGGATGTCTCTGATAATGACACTCTGAGAGTTGATCTCTCTCTCTCTCTCTCTCTCTCTCTCTCTCTCTCTCTCTCTCTCTCTCTCTCTCTCTCTCTCTCTCTCTCTCTCGCAATGTTTCTTAAAAGGTTGATATGCGAGAATCTCTCTCTCTTCTCTCTATTCTCGCAATGTTTCTTAAAAGGTTGATATTGCGAGTGATCTATTAGCATGAATCTTGTTGTTTTTTTTTTTTTTTTTTTTTTTTTTTTTGTCTTTAGAGGGTTTTTTTTTTCTTTACTACCATGTCTTCTTTATTTTTCTTGATTTGTGTACATGTTTACATTCATGTATAAATGTATGTACGTATTTAATTTTGTGTATATGTATGTATGTGTATGTGATAGATAGATAGATAGATAGATAGATAGATAGATAGATAGATAGATAGATATGTTTGCCTCTTCTATCTAGAATAGTAACTTTGATAAACTCCTGCCTTTGCCACATAATATGTAATTAGTAACATTTTAAAACACACTTTAAGCACAAGCTTGGGGCTGTTCAGATTTTGACATTTACTGTAAAGTTGGAAATAAGTTTATTTAAACCAAAACCGACGCCTACCGACCACCACACCACCACGACACGAACCGGCGTTCACATGGTACATGGTACCAGAGCTGCTGAGAGAGCCCCCATCCGGAAACAGACACAACACAACTGCCAACGAGAACTGCAGCGCCCATCCGGAAACAGACACAACACAACTGCCAACGATAACAGCTGCCGAAACTACAGACTTCGGTCTATGAGTGAGCTTTGTCCTTCAGGGCTTCCGGAACCATAGGACTTAAATCTCAACCTTCGACTTCCAATCGGATCAGCATTTATGCCAATGCGGAAATCAGTGTTAGTTCATGTTTGTGACCAAGATGCGCACAGCTGTCTCCTTAATGAAAGATTTTTTAACAAAATTTCCAAAGTGATTTTAATGTGTTTTAAAGGGTTGTGTGAATGAGCTTTTCTTTTATTTTTTGTTTCAGTGACTTGTGAGTCGACTTCAACGCGGTGACAGCCCTAATTTGGCCCTTCGCGGTCGGCTGGGCTATAAGCAACATTATCTTACCTTACCATCTGCTTAATTATGAGAGTCACACTAACGAAATGATTTCAGACTAGCACGTAGCAGTTTAGCAAATAGTCACAGTGTTTACATTGGGAACTAACTCTCACAGTCCGTTCCAAACCGTTCCTCTTGGGAAAAAAAAAGTACAAGAGATATTATTTTCAAAGACTGTTTTGATTTATTCAGGTCTGCACAACTTGCCAATAACATTCCACAAGTACCTTGTCGTACAGCTTTCCAAAATGATAACACACTCATTTTACCGAAACGAGGATAGGTGTGTGTAAAACAAGGATAGGTGTGTGTGTGTGTGTGTGTGTGTGTGTGTGTGTGTGTGTGTGTGTGTGTGTGTGTGTGTGTGTGTGTGTGTGTGTGTGTGTGACAGAGAGAGAGAGAGAGGAGGGGAAGGGGGGTCGGGGTTGGGTGGGTGGATGGGTGTGTGCGTGCGTCCGTGCGTGCGGGAGTGTGTGCGACGAGCGACAATATGCGCGCATGCGTGTGTGTAGGTGACCGTGTGTGTGTGTGTGTGTGTGTGTGTGTGTGTGTGTGTGTGTGTGTGTGTGTGTGTGTAAGGGCATGCCAGTCGTGTACGTGTGTGTACATGTATGCAAAGAGAGAAAGAGAGAGAGAGAGACAGACAGACAGACAGAGAGACAGAGACAGAGAGAGACGGGGGAGGGGGGGGGGGGGGATAAACATATCTAGACGGATCGATCTCCTTCTTTACCCCTGTTTTACGGACTTTGCTTTTGGTAGTTAGTAATAACTGGAGTCATAGCACAATAAGACTTGCATTGTTATGTACTCACAGTCACACAACAAAATAATCATAGACAACGTATCCACGAACGCCATCAAACATTTGACACACAAATATACACAATGTTTTCTTAAGTGTTAAACAGCTCTAAGAACAGAACTCGCACACACACACACACACACACACACACACACACACACACACACACACACACACACACAAAAAAACAACACAACACCAGTCCAAGAAGTTTCGTGTGCACCACCCTTCTCAATAAAACAGAAGATCCATTCATTCATTCATTCAAACTTAATGTGTGATTTAGGCTCAGAAGCGTCGAATTCTTACTCATACGGCAGAACGCCAAGGTTCCCAGTTCGTTTCGTTCACACTCAAGTGCATTTCATTCTCATTACTTCCGTTAGACCAAGCGACAGCAGCTAGATAGGAGTGATCGACCTCACTCACATTCCATGGCGTATTCAAGCGTTTGGCTTACAGATGAGAGATTCAGAAAAAAAAAAAAAACGTAATTAATTTTTTTTAGGGAAAATTCTCTAGGACTCCAGATTGTATGAGCTTAACCTTAACCGACCTAACCTAAATCCGAAGCCTGATCTGATCCAAGTCTCACTCTGATCTGAACCCTAACTATATAAAATTTTATTTCTAAAAAAGATTAATTGACAAATTGTGCCTGCAGTGTGGGAGCTGTGAAATCATCTTCTTTCTCCATGGGGTGAAAGAAAACACCCACCGCTTTACCCAGTACCCAGCGCTGAACCATTTCCTACCAATAAGGTAACATGGAAAGAACAATCAACTTTTTTTTTTGACAGTTTTCTCCCGTAACGGTAATGATTAATGGAGGAAACTATAACGCTTTTGACAATCGAGTTTGAGTGTTCTGAATGATTCATAATGTTTGTTTTCATTTTATTTTTCAATTGCTGAACGAATCCTATCAAGCCAACCGATTATACTCAAACCTTCCAAGCAGTCGTTCAACGTTATTGAAGAAACTTCTATCGTCTCCCTGTTTTCAGTGTAATTAAAAAGTAAAGCTGGTGAAATACACCAGAACCACCCTACGGAGAGAGCACTGCCAATCATTCGCCGTCAGACAAGATTCGCCTCCCTTGTATTTCGTTTCGTCACGGATCAAAGTGAATTTTATTAGCAGACACCTCAATGTCCTAAATAAATGCTAACAAAACATAAATTGACAAGTTTAACATTTTAACAAACCCGATCTTACTATTCGAATGAAGAACTAGGCAAACCCAAGGCCGATCGGTCTTTCAAGGCGCTGCTTGTGAATGGACATCCGGCCATCCGGTTTCTTTTGTTGTGTGCCGAGGCGGACAACAGAACTAATTTCAAAATTATTGAAAATCACATCGTAGGTAAAAAATTATGCCAGATTTGGGCGCGTCAAATTAGGCAAATGACTCGCGTGGGACTCGTTTTTGTTTTGTATTTTAATAAAAGTTACCCTTTTTTTTCTTTTCTTTTAATTTCCTGTCTTGACCAAGGACATTCTTTGTTTTCTTTGTTTCATCGGCATGTATGTTCTTTGGAGCTCTGTCTCCCTGCAAGAGATTTAGTATGTGAAATTCCTCTTCCGTAAACGGTTTTTTTTGAATGGAGCGTCCTATTAAAACCCTATCAGATTACTTCCCTTGGTGTGTGTGTGTTTGTGTGTGTGTGTGTGTGTGTGTGTGTGTGTGTGTGTGTGTGTGTGTGTGTGTGTGCGTGCGTGCTTTGTGTGTGTGTGTGTGTGTGTGTGTGTGTGTGGGCGTGCGCGCGCGCAAATGTGTGTGTGTGTGTGTACTGTTCTGTGTGATGTGTGTGTGTGTGTGTGTGTTGTGTGTAATAATACATCGGTTTCCTGTGTGTTGCGCCGTGCGTGTGTGTGTAATAGGCGCTTTAAAAACCCTATGCGTGCGTGCGTGCGTGCGTGTGTGTGCGCGCGTGCGCGCGCGCGCGTATGTGTGAGTGTGTGTCGCGTCTGTCTGTGAGCGTGTGTGTGTGTGTGTGTTTGCTTTGCTTGTTTGTTTGTTTAGTAATTCAA
>JADBJO010001493.1:251824-259324 GCA_016801955.1 Conus betulinus
CATGGTTAACGACAAACACCACACTACAAAGCACTCACAAGGTTAACGACAGACACCACACTACAAAGGACTCACAGGCTTGACGACAAACACCACACCACCCTACAGATCACTCACATAGTTGACGACAAACAGCACATATTACAAACCACTCACATGGTTGACGACAAAACACCACATAATAGATCACTCACATGGTTGACGAAGAGAACACCACACTACAGAGCACTCACACGGTTGACGAACAACACCACTCCCACAAAACACTCACATGGTCGACGACAAACACCACACACAAAGCACCAACATGATCGATGACCAGCACCACACAACAAGGCACTCACTTGGCTCATTACAAACACCACATTACAGTTCACTCACATGGTTGACGACAGACGCCATACTACAAACACTCACATGGCTGACGACCAGCACCACACTACAGATCACTCACATGTTTGACGACCAACACCACACTACAGAGCACTCACATGGTTGACGACAGACGCCACACTACAAACACTCACATGGCTGACGACCAACACCACACTACAGAGCACTCACATGGTTGACGACCAACATTGTACTACAGACCACTCATATAGTTGACGACAAACACCACACTATAAAACACTGACATGGTTGACGACCAACGACAAATACCACACTGCAAAGCATTCACGTGATTGGCGACCAACACCATACTATAAGTTACTCACACGGTTCACGACCAGCACCACACTATAAATCACTCACATAGGTGACGACTAACACCACACTACACAGACCACTCACATGGTTGATGACCAACACCACATTATAATTCACACTTCACAGACCCACTCACATGGTTGATGACCAACTCCACACTATAATTCACTCACATGGGTTGACGACTAACACCACACTGCACAGACCACTCGCATGGTTGACGACTAACACCACACTATACAGACCACTCACATGGCTGACGACCAGCACTACACTATAATTCACTCACATGGTTGACGACTAACACCACACTACACAGACCACTCACATGGTTGATGACTAACACCACACCACACAGACCACTCGCATGGTTGACGACTAACACCACACCACACAGACCACTCACATGGTTGATGACTAACACCACACTACACAGACCACTCACATGGTTGACGACTAACACCACACTACACAGACCACTCACATGGTTGATGACCAACACCACACTTCACAGAGACTCACATGGTTGATGACTAACACCACACCACACAGACCACTCACATGGTTGATGACTAACACCACACACACAGACCACTCACATGGTTGACGACTAACACCACACTACATAGACCACTCACATGGTTGATGACTAACACCACACACAGACTATTCACATGGTTGACGACTAACACCACACCACACAGACCACTCACAAGGTTGATGACTAACACCACACCACACAGACCACTCACATGGTTGACGACTAACACCACACTACATAGACCACTCACATGGTTGACGACTAACACCACACTACACAGACCATTCACATGGTTGACGACTAACACCACACTACACAGACCACTCACATGGTTGATGACCAACACCACACTTCACAGACCACTCACATGGTTGATGACTAACACCACACCACACAGACCACTCACATGGTTGACGACTAACACCACACTACATAGACCACTCACATGGTTGACGACGACTAACACCACACTACAGAGACCACTCACATGGTTGACGACCAGCGCGCTACACTATAATTCACTCACATGGTTGATGACCAACACCAACCTTCACAGACCACTCACATGGTTGATGACCAACACCACACTACACAGACCACTCACATGGTTGATGACAAACTTTTGGAACACAGCGTCGAAGGGCGCGGGTCCGAGGGGGCCAACACGAAGCTTGATCTCCACGCCCGCCGTGAAGTACTTGCCGCTCTGGCTGATGATGTTGAAGGCGAACACCTCGAAAGAGCAGCCAAAGTTGTCTCCGGCAGGCACTTGGAAAGCACTCAAACGGTATCTGGAAAAGTTCAGGAACAAAAAAAAAAAAAAAAAAAAAAAAAAAAAATCCGTTAGCCTTTGGTATATGTGGAGCAGGACGTTATCCAAGAAAAGTTCATTCAAGTTCTTGTTCTATTATCAGACAATATTCGGCAGGTGCCCAAGGTCTGACCAGCGCGTTGGGCTAATGCGCAGATCAGACATCTGCTCACTCGTATCCATGAGACCTTCGTCTTAACTTCTCTCTCTTCTCGGTCATTATTACAGTTATCCATCGGCTGCAAATCCTGCGCAGTGTGGTCTTAAAACTTAGCAGATATGGTGTAGCATGTTCGGACTAGTACGCACACAGTGATACCTTGACGAAACTGAAACTGAACCGAAGACTTTATCAATTTTGTACTCGTTTATTTGTGTCCTCTGCTGAACCCTTTAAAGTCGAAGCACGTTGCTTCTATATTAAGATATGTATGGGGGGGGGGGGGGGGGGGTTCTACTCGTTGGGCAGTCTAGTAACCTTACGCGTAAGGCAGCCTGTTCTACAGTGGAATGTTTAAGGTGACCTCACATGAGAGTTGCGAAACGCGATTCGTGTCGCATGGTATTTCCAGTGTTTCCATTCTGGCATACTTTAGTAAGAAAACCGTTTTAATGCTGTTTTGTGCGTGGACTCCTTTCACTATGCGCTATGGTCTGGTGAAATAAATATCTTGCATTTGACATATAAGAGTCGATGAAACAGCAGTTTGGGATATATGAATAAAACATGCTTCGCTTGACAATCAAAGAGGAGACGACGACAATTGGACAGCGCCGTTTCAAATTCTAAACAAGAAAAGAAATAACACTGTTTTTCAGATCAAGTCATTCCATTGCGACTTAACCTTTCTGGCGCAGTGTTTACAATCAAAAGACAAAGGTACCAAAAACTAAGCGGGCTGATCTCATTGATATTGAGGTCTAAGCACCACATAGTGCCAGGACTTGAACGTATATCATTTTACCGTGAGTATTCTACTGTGTGATATGCTATAGAAGAAACGGCTTCGAAATACTGATTGCGAATCACCAAGATGAGTGACACACACACACACACACACACACACACACACACACACACACACACACACACACAACTCGAGTAAGAGCCTCTGACTGCCATTTGATGAACTCGGAACAGATTTCTTTCTTTTCTTTCTTTCTTTCTTTCTTTCTTTCTTCTTTTTCTTTTCTTTCTTCTTGTCTCTTTCTTCTTCTCTCTCCTCCTCCCCCTCCTCTTCCTCCTCTTCTGCCTCCTCTCATTCCTCGTTCTTCTTCACTAGTCCTGGGCGAAAACTCGATCCATTAAGTTCAACATTAGTAAGATTTTTTTTATGTGATCGTTTTTTTTTTTAATTCCTGCATAAAAGTAGTCATATTCCGTCTTCGAGAATAGTGTTATCACATGGCAAACGTGTGTGTGTGTGTGTGTGTGTGTGTGTGTGTGTGTGTGTGTGTGTGTGTGTGTGTGTGTGTGTGTGTGTGTGTGTGTGTGTGTGTGTTTCTTTGCTTGCTTTTTTTTTCTTTTTGTGTTCTTTTGTTTTCCTGCGTTCAATCCTTTCGTCCACAAATGTGATTTCAGTTTATAGTCTCCGTAGAAGGACTTGAGAACAGTTGAAGTGTGCGCACATTTGGTCTCCGATGACAAAAAATCTTCTCTGATCTGATTGTCACCAGTAGGAATTGAACCCGAGACATTTGAAGTAAGATGACAATGCTTTATCCATTAAACCTACGTAGTTTAAGAAAATGAATTAAACTGTAAAACAAATGTCCTTTTGTTTAAGAGTATTTTCACACACACATACACACACACACGTGTGGGTGTGTGTGGGTGTGTGTATGCAGGAGGCGCGAACGCGCACACACACACATGATGTCCCGAAAATTAATGGAAAATAAAGATGTGCGAACAGTTCGACCTTCGAAACTCCTGGACAGAGAGAGAAACAAATGGGATTTGTCACAATGCCTCGGACAGAAACGGAGAATGGACATTGGTGTCAAATGATTAAGATGAAGTTCAGTCAGACCACAAAACAGGAGAAGATAATAATGAAGGAGAAGTCCAGAAAACAGCATCATAAAATGTTAACAATAAGGAATAAAACATGTAGAAGAAAAGAGAAAGTAGTGTAGCTAAAAGGACGCAAACCAGCTTGTGTAACTGAGGTACAGTTGTTGTAAACATTAAAATTAAACACACGTATTTTCGATACTGAAACGATATCAAGGCACTCCATAAATCATACTCTTCATTCATGTATGTGTGTGTGGAAGCTAATATTGAACGTTGCCACTTTTTATAGGCAAGCAAAAGATATGACAAGCAACTGTCTTGAAAATGACAGCTATTTCAAACATTCCTGCCGTATCTCTTAGATTTTATCGCTCAATAATGAAAGCCCCAAGAGAGCACTAACATTTTTACGGGAAAAAAATGAATATCAAATAAGTGCTACTTTCTCCTAAAGCATGAATATTTTCAATATGATGCTTAAATACTATAAGAATAAAGACAAAACAAATATTTCTGTTGAAAATACTAACCGTTTGTCCAGTGGGAACATCACCAATACACCATTCCAGCAAGTACATCGAGTACATTGGACATAAATCTTTCAGTACGATGCAGAGAGAGAGAGAGAGAGAGAGAGAGACGCGGAATCAACTCCCCTCAAAATTTGGGGGCGGGGGTGGGGGGAGGGGCATCACCATACCATCGGAGCCTTTGCTCTCGGAGGAAGTCATCTACATCTGTGCTGTCTTTCGCACGTGAGTATCGAGGATTTTGCCTCTTGTGCATAATACTATTTTTTTGTCGTCACAACCATGACAACTGAACATTGATTTTCATTTTAATTCGAACAGCATTCAGGGGATATGTTTAGTCTGTGTTCTCTCGACCTAACAGTCATAAATTCCATTCCTGTTTGGGTCTTCCAGGTGAAAAAAAATTGTAACCATCTATACCAAGTCCACTCGCGACCAAAACTTACAGACGAGATTTCAAACCAACGTCCTGTGTGTGAACACACACACACACACACACACACACACACACACACATTAGTATTGTTTAAATATCTTCCTCGAAGACAGCCGGATTAAAGACGGGTCAAACACAAAAAAAAAAAAAAAAAACATTCTGAGGCTATCCGCACGGCATCCCGACACCAACGTTCCAAGTTTACCTGCAGGGATAGGGTACATTCCCTTTGGCCAGCCCATATGCCAGGCGCGTGTGGATCTGCTTTCACTAAGCAGATGTCCTCAACTGTTGGACAACAAACGTTAAGGTCAGTGTTATATCTAACAGGAGAATGTGGTTTTTCATTTTTTCATCATGTCGGACAGTAAACGCGTGACAATATTCATCCCATATAGATATGCGTTTGGCTAGAACAATTTTTTTTTTCCCGATGCAGGTGTTACTATGTCAGTCCTTAACATATCATTCTTACGTCCAATAGTCTGAAAAAGGATAGTTCATATTTCTCCATGCATTGTGGAAATCATGGCATGTTTGTGTGTGTGTGTGTGTGTGGTGTGTGTGTGTGTGTGTGTGTGTGTGTGTGTGTGTGTGTGTGTGTGTGTGTGTTTTAGTCTGTGAAATTAAAAGAAGTCAGCTGGTTTTGTACGTTTTTATTCGTTTGTCGTTCCAAAACAGTAACGTTATCAAACTCCATAACTTCACTGTCATACAATAACACTGATACGACTGTAGATTAGAGAAGCTCTAGTCACCGACAAGCCAAACCTGTGTTTCCTAGCTGTCTGCGACAGTAAGAACACTGACTATAGTGTTTGACCAAAAGCGTGTCATTTCGCTTTGAAAATTGTTTTTTTTGGCTCGATTTCACTCCACACCATAATTCTTAAATGAATCAACACTCTGTAACATCTGATTATCAGAAGTAGATACACGACATAGCCTTTTTCCCTACTTTGCTGTCATTTTGCTAATCAATGTCTCAAAGAACAGTAGCAAGACGTTAAGTGCCTTGTGTAAAGCATATAGTAGGCATCCTTCAGTGTAGGAAGACTATGGAGTTGCGCTCTAGGTGTAAATTCTGATACAGCGACGGGTGTGGCTGGCCAGTCCGACATGGGAATGACAGTCCCTGTGGCAGAGGGCACAGATGAAGTCTGACGCTGGTCTGTCTGCCTGGGCTGCAGCCTTCTTCTCATTCTCTTTTCCCCGTGCTGCTGAGCGCGTGTCTCTTCGAACTTGGAGATACCTTTCTGCACAGTCTGTCTCCAGGTTGACCGCTCGAGGGCTGTTGCTTCCCAGTTGTTCTGGTCGATGTTCAAGGCTTTTAGGTCCCTCTTGCACACATCTTTGAATCGCAGCTGTGGTCTGCCTGTGGGACGTTTTCCCTGCACAAGTTCTCCATAAAGGAGGTCTTTAGGGATCCGTCCGTCGTCCATGCGTACGACATGGCCGAGCCAGCGCATACGCCTCAGTTTCAGCGGCGTGTACATGCTTGTGCATCCGGCTCTTTCCAGGACAGTGTTGTTTGGGACCTTGTCCTGCCAGGTGATGTTCAGAATGCGTCGGAGGCTACGCATAAGAAAATCATTGAGCTTTCGCTCTTGTCGGGCATGCAAGGTCCAAGACTCGCTGCCTTGCCGGAGGGTGCTCACGACGCAGGCTCTGTAGATCTGGATCTTTGTGTGCCCAGTCAGCTTGCTGTTGTTCCATGTTTTCTTTGTCAGTCTGTTCATGGTGGTAGGTGCCTTGCCGATGCGCCTGTTGAACTCTGCGTCATGTGAGAGGGTGTCTGCGATAGTTGAGCCCAGATAAACAAAGTCATGGACGGCATCCAGTTCATGGTCATTGATGCTGATGACTGGGGGAGAGTCAACATCCTGTCCCATGACCTGTGTTTTCTTCAAGCTAATGGTAAGCCCGAAGTCTTGGCAGGCATCGCTGAAGCGAGTCATTAGCTGCTGTAGATCCTCGGCTGAGTGGGCGGTTACTGCTGCGTCGTCTGCAAAGAGGAAGTCACGCAGGCACCTTAGCTTGACTTTAGTCTTGGCTCTTAGTCTGGAGAGGTTGAAGAGCTTTCAGTCTGTCCTGGTTCGGAGGTAGATACCTTCTGCTGCAGGACCAAATGCGTGTTTCAGCATCACAGCAAAGAAGATTCCAAACAGGGTGTGGGAGCCAGGAAGCAACCCTGTTTCACTCTGCTCTGTATGTTGAAGGCAGCTGATGTTGAGCCGTCAAAGACGTTGGCGCCTTTCATGTCTTCATGGAAGGATCTGATGATGCTGAGAAGTTTGAATGGGACATCCAATCGTGGGGAGGATCTTGAAGAGGCCCATCCCTGCTGACCAGATCGAAAGCCTTTGTGAGGTCTATGAAGGCAATGAAGAGTGGCTGCCTTTGCTCCCTACATTTCTCCTGAAGTTGTTTAAGGGAGAAGATCATCTC
>JADBJO010001493.1:264324-274324 GCA_016801955.1 Conus betulinus
TGATCTTGGGACCTACCAGCTTTCAGTTGAGTACTGGTTAATAAAAAAGGCAGAAAATTGTATGCCAAGCACTCTGACGTACTTTTTACTTTTCAATGTTCCATCCACAAACACTTGTGGACCAATTCAACCTCAGCAAATGCATCCCCACACTGTTAATTTCACTGTTGGCCAAGGACCAAGACGGATTCTTCCTGGAGAGAGCTCTGACCATTTTTTCTTCGCTAGTTCTTCCTAGTTTCTCCCTCCCCTTCGGTTGGACAATGATCGTCATTAAATCTAGCCTAGGCTTCTTCCAGGTAGGCCTACTGATATTCCAGTGAAGTTTCAGTTTTGATCTACCCGCACGGTAGCCGCTTCATCTGTTCACTTCGCGAATCACAAACGTCTTCGCTGAGGATTGTCATCAGTGTCCAAGTCCACGAAGATTCCTCTCAATGGTCATCTCCATTATCCAGCAGAGGGATGAATGTGAGAAAGTCCGACGAAATAAGGAGCTGCAACTGTCTGTCTCGTGTCACAATCTTTGGAAGTATTGACACATAGCTTTCCGTGCACATTTTCGGTCTAGATAACTACTTCCAGGTTGTGTGTTGTTTGTTTTTTTTTTTCGTTTCCAATTGTTTTTCGTTCATTATGTCACACTGCACCATTTCCCAATAGTCGATCACTTAATCTATCCCCAGCGGTTTGATCACCTCAAAACACCCCAACACCTGAACGATAAAGAGTTGACATTCTGTTTGTGTGTTGGTTTGTTTGTTTTTGTTCTTGTTTGTTTTGTTTCCTCTTTACGCTGTATGCGCGCTGATGCTCTCCCAGATCTAATTTTTCTTTACTCTACATAAAAGATTGAACGCATGAAAATCGATGTCACTAGCTATAGGCGGCCTACACACTACCGAAGTCGAGTGATTTGATATCTTCTGTAGTGCTGTGGAGACAACCGCTTCAAGAATATATCGCCTTTTTGGGAGAATGACTTTTGTCCCTTGATAGCGATGATTCATTTACTGTTGCAACTATCACTACTATCACCACCACTTCTAATACTACTTCCACTGTTGCTACTACTACTACTACTTTTACTACTGCTGCTGCCGCTCCTGCTACTGCGCTGATATTGCTGCCGTTGACAGTGTTACATTTACGGCTGCTGCTGCGTCGGCAGCGGCTGATGCTTCTGTTGCTGTCGGTACAGTTGCTGCAGCTGCTGCTCTCCATAGACTTCCAACGCTACTGATATTGTTATCATAATTACCACTGCAGTTGTATTATTGCTGCTGTTACTGCCTTCGCTGCTGCAACCGCTACTGCTACTGCTGCTATTACTGTTACAACCACCACTACTACTACTACTACGACTACTTCTGCTACTGCTCTGATGCAGCTACTACCTCTGTTGCTGATGTTATTACCAGGCCTATCAATGCTACTGCTACCGCCACTACTTCAGCTGCAGCTGCTACTACAACTGCAGCTACTACTGCTTCTCTTGCTGGTACTTCTACTTCTTCAACTACTGCACTGCTAATACTAGATGCAATGGACACACGGTAATAATTATGACAGCGACAAATCCCTGGCACATTTAGGAAAACAAGCACGCTACCTTCTATGGCGGCGACCCGAGGAGAGGAGCGTTGCCAGGAGAAGCAGAGACACCAGACCCCGGCTCATGGTGAGGGCCAGGCGTATTTCGGGATAGACTGGAACCCTCTGTCTGGTTGAATCAGAGAATGGCACGGACGGTTGGCCTCCGTGTGTTTTGACAGAATTGTTGTCTGGTGGGGAGAGAAACAAGCTACGCGTGCATAAACGGTGTTGGTAGCAATACAATCTTATTAATGCGTTGATGCACACGCACACACACACACACACGCACCCACACATACACGCGCGAGCGCGCGCGTGCGAACATACACGTATATCGTGCGTGTGTGTGTGTGTGTGTGTGTGTGTGTGTGTGTGTGTGTGTGTGTGTGTGTGCATGTGTGTGTGTGCAATGTGTGGTGATTCAATAATGTTTAAATCAATGTTTAAAACAATCGCTATGCTTTGACAAAACGATGCGATCTTACACGATGGCGCATATTTAGATCAAGAAGTGTGACTCACTTATAGATTAACCTAAATATATCAATTTTTCCTGCTTCAGCTAATTTTCCAATACTGCTATCATGCCAACTCTGATAAAAAAAAAAAAAAAAAAGAAAAATACACTAATTTATTGTAATGGTTTCACGCACAAACACCAACCATGACTAAGATGACTTGTAGTTATGGTTCCACAAAATACATTCTTTCGTCTTATGAAAGAACTTCACTTTTTAATCTTCTTTTATATATACATATACATAATGCTGAACAATTAAGTATATATATATATATATATATATATATATATATATATATATATATATATATATATATATATATATACAAAAGTCGTTCCTTTGTTTTAAGTCTTCTTCATTATTTTGTGTAGTACAAAGGGACATGTGATGTGTCAGTAATAATGCCAGCCTCTTTCCAGTTCTTTTGAAAGCCAACTCGCCAAACAGATTTCAAAGATGTTCGGCAAAATATGCTTAGAGACTTCATAAATCAAATGCTGTTCTCAGAGTAAATGGTTTTCTCAGATAGTTTCAAAGCGAGGTGACTGAAGGCCGAAACTGAAGCAAATTTTGAAAAGAAAGGTCACTAGTTCCGCAGGACAATCCGTACAGACAGATTACAGGATAAAACGCGCGACGCATTTCGAACCTCTTGGGTCTTCTTCAGGCAAAAATATACGTTTAGGACAATGAAAACGAAGAGTGAACAACACACTTATCTTCTCATTTGGCGCAAAATGAGTGTTGAATGAAAACGAGGCCGTTGGGAAAGGAACCATGGGAGTTAAAATAATGTTATTTTTCTTTCAGTTTCATGTATCCTACCATTAAACTATAATTGAAAAATAAACAAACAAACAAACCCTGTGTTCCACTACCCTACAACCCCTCTCCTGTCTCCCCTTTTTGTGTTTAGCCACTGTTAATACTAGAACTATTCTCGCCATGTTACACCAAAAGTAACAGTATTCCTCCTCTTATTACTCAAATATTTTCATCATCACCACTATCATCACTATTATTGTTCTTGTTAACATTATTACCACTATTGTCATCACTATTATTGTAACTCCCATGGTCCCCTTCCCAACGGCCTCATTTTCATTCAACACCCATTCTGCGCCGAATATGAGATGATAAATGATTGCTCGCTCCTCGTTTTCATTGTCCTAATGCTTGGTTTTGCCTGAAGAAGACCCAAGAGGTCGATATGCGTCGTGTTTTGTCCTGTAAACTGTTTGCCCGGATTGTCCTGCGGAGCTAATAACCTTTCTTTTTAAAAGTTTTCTTAGACAACACTAATATATATATATATATATATATATATATATATATATATATATAGGTATTCTCAGGTATTTTTGCAAATTTACCGCTTGTAGTTGCTTTCGGACATCCAACCTTGATATCGCTTTTGTCCCTCATTGATGTTTTTGTTTTTGTTTGGACATGCTGGGTTTGTCCGTATGTGTGTGTGTTCTGTGTCTCTAAGATATTGAGCTTTCTTTCTGTCTCTATTTGTTAGTGGCTGGCATGCTTGTGCTTGATCAGGATGAGTTTCTTAAATGATCTCTTCTGTTTCTTTTTTGATTGTTTGTGACATTTTAAACATAATATGATCCTAGCGTTTTATCAGGTCTCACTACGCTGGCTTGTTTGCAACAGTTATCATTTTTGACATACACTATATCATCTGCATGCGATTTTTTGATTATTCCTTTGCTCCTCTATCATCGTATAACTTTTTTTCTGGACTTTCGTGACTTTGTGAGTTTCTTTCGTTTCAAAATCACTTTCTGTTACGTTAAATCTTCTTCTCAATCTGTAGTTCATGAGAATTTCTGCAGGTAATGGTAATGCTTTGTTGATTGGTGTGGACCTGTAATTAAGGACGGCTAAATATTGTCTTGCCCATTATCTCTTGCTTTGTGTGGTAACTTATTCGGAAAATGTATCCTGTCTGCAAATTCACTTGACTGCGGATATTTTGGACAAGAAGTGGTATACGTGAGTTCTTTGCAAACTGTGCAAAATTTTCACTGTGGCCGTCTATCAGACATTACTAATTCTGGCATTCCATGTCTGCTGAACATGGATTTTACGTATGTGACTACTGTTTTGCTTGTTGTATCTGGTAGCAATGAAACCTCTATGATTTCTGAGTGATAGTGTGCTGCCGGTGCACAATCATGGTTATTCCAAGTGAACAAATCTATTTCTACTTTTTGCCATGGTCTGTCTGTCACTTCATGTTTGTTTCTGTACCGCGTACTCGTCGCACATGAAAATTTTCTGTTCGATTTTTGTATTCATGCCTGGCCAGAACATCAGTCCTCTAGCTCTGTCCCTACATTTGTCCAAGCCTGTGTGTCCTTCAAGTATTCTTGTAAGTTTTTTGAACTCTCATCGACTTGAGAATCAAGATTCTGTTTGCTTTGAAAATAAAAGAGTCCACCACAGCTCTTCCTTGTATTGAAAGTAGTATTTGATGTCTTTGTGGACTTTGCTGTTGTTTGCAGGCCATTCATGGAGTATTTGCTCCTCGGGTAATAGCATTATCTGATCTCGCTCAACTGCTGTTTTGATTATTCCATTTAATAGTTTGTAACTAAAACAAATTGTCAAAAACTTGTTAATTAGCTCACTGACATAAATCCTCAGAATTTTTCTTTTTTCATGCTGTTCTGTCTGAGTTTGACATGTTGCTCTAGACAGTGTGTCAGCTACATATATTTCCTTGCAAAGTTTGTATGTAATGCTAGATCTTAACACTGTAAACGCAGCATGAGTCTTGGAATTCTTGGGGGAAGGGAGAGGGGAGGGCAAATGTTCGAAGGCTTCTTCCATGTTTTCAACTGATTCGTGATCAGTTTCAGCTTCACACTCAGTGCGATAGATGCATGGATGAAACATTTTACAGACAAAGACTATAGCTAAGGTTTCTTTTCAGCTTTATCTGCTTGTGGTAGTGCTCTGGTAGCATGAGCCACTGGTTTTTCTCCTGGCTAAGTGCGCAATATAATTCAAATGAGGAAAAAAATCAACTGTGATTTTGACTGGCTTGTTTTCATTGTAATGAGCAAGTGTTGGAGACTTTTTCAGTGTATACTTGGCTTTCTATAAAGATTTTTCCTAATCATGATTGCACCGCCAGTCAACGTTTTTCTTTGGAAGTATGCGTGTAATAGTAAAGTGACACCTGTCATCTTAAGGAAACAAAATCGCGGATAGTTCACTACCCCCAAGAATCTTTGCAAATCATGCTTTGAATTTGGACACGACATACTTCTGATTTCCTGATTCTTTCTCTAGGTCTGTTTTATACCATGATGATAAGGTCACCAGTGTAGCTGATTCATTTTCGTGCAGACTCACATTTCTTTTCTATGAGAGTGGACGTTTTTTTGCCTTTTGGTCTTTTAATTGTTGCAATCAACGCATTTCTGTGTTCTTTCTGATTTCGGCCTGATGTCCGAATACCATCAACCCAGCTGTCCACACCTGGAATATCGTTGGACAGCTATAACTGTATTGTGAAACACTTCACTGGAATTTGCAAGCCCCATAGACAGTCTTTTAAAAAAAAAATATACCTGCTAAACGGTATGTGTGTGCAACATAGTTTTGAACACTCTTCATCTAATGGTATCTGCCAGAAACCACTTGATGCATCAAATTTATGAACACTTCAATACATACACACACGCGCGCGCGCGCTGCGCGCGCAACTGGGAAATCATCGATAGATGACTATTGTAGATTTGTAGATTATAGCAATTATATGAAAAAAAGATACAAATGTATGAATGTATTCTTCACTCTCACAAGAATTGACATCTTATATTACAATTATATGTATCTGCCGACAAGTTGAGTCACCAGAATTCTTTTGTCTAAGTTCATTGAACAATCGTACTACTGACCTTTGCTTTTTTTTTTTTTTACAACGACATCCAATTATTCCATGCAGCAAGTTTTTTTTAAATTCTATTCCTGAGTGCGAATGAAACTTTTCTGTGAGATCAGTAACAATGTAATGTGGTTCTTCAGGACACCCCAAATCCTGGAAAACTACCGAAAATCTTTGAGAATAGATTTCGTATCAGTCTTCCAGATATGAATTATATTTAAGTGGTCACTTGATTCTAGACCTATGATATAGGAATGTGTTGTTTCTACTACCATTCTTCACCGATGACATTTGACACCGAGGTACCATTTGTTTTGATATTCAAAAGTGCCCAGTTTTTTTTTCTCTGTATTTTCAATGCAGCTTTTTGTTTAGCTGCTTGTATGTATTCGATGGCAGTTTGTTTGCTTGTGCTTGTGTATCGGTTTTAAATCTGACAGTCAAATTTTGTACATCTGCTATGATATACAATTATTTCCCTCCAATCTTTGCTTGGGATGTTTGTAATGCTCCTTTGTATTTTCCTTTATCAAAATTTGTGTGTATTTTTCTGAGTACCATTCGCGAGCTTCATTTTCAAGTTAGGAGTGTGTCCTCCTTCTGCTATGTCAAATATTGTCTGAAATTATTGTACCAGTGAGAACACTTGCTTTTGCATGTGCGTGCACATCGTGAACACTTCTCTTGTATTTCATCATTTTTTGTGTGCATTTTGTGGACTAATTTTGTTTGACTTTGCCTCGTGTATTTTTTCACATGTTTCCATCATGCTTTGAGACTGTATCCTCGGTGTTTCATGTGCTCTGCAAATTTCTATACATCTTTTTAACGTTAGACCTTTGACTTCAAACAATGTTTCCAAGACAACATTTTTTTTTCATTTTTGTTTCACAGATTATGCTTGTCTTTGCAAGGTTTCTTTCCTCTGCAATGTATGCGTCAATACGCCCTGCACTGTCTTGTACTCTTTTCTTAAAGGCATATCCTTCATAAGCGTCGTTTTGTTTCTCCAACAAAACAATCTGTAAACTTACTAATGAGAATTAATGTTTCTGCTATCTTTTTCATTTGAAAAAGCAAATACGCCCATCAAATCTGTAGCCTCCTCCCCGATGCAGGCAAAGGAACACCACACATCTGTATTAGTTGTCTTCAGTGTTGAGTTCTTTTATATCGTTTCCAGTTATTGTCGATGGAATTACTGTTTATCGCAACTTTTTGCGAGGCGGAAGGTTTACAGAAAGTTTTTTTTAGTCTTGGTGCTTGACTATCGACTCAGCTATGTCAGACGACTTTTTGTTGTCTTCGTTATCAAACATTAATTGACTCGATCGTAACTGTCGAAGCTCTTAGTTACACACTGAGCAACAGACAGAACAGTCGACCGTAATTAGATCATGTTCCGTTTTATTTTCCATCATCGCCGATCTTTTGTTTTAAAAACTGGAGCGTTGCTCCTCATCTTCATTTTTGTCCCCCCCCCCCCCCCCCTCTCTCTCTCTCTCTCTCTCTCTCTCTCTCTCTCTCTCTCTTAATTCCCAGTCTTCCAGTAACATCGTGCAGTGGCGTTGGAAGCTATTTTGCATCGGAGGGAGGGGGCATCTGAACTGACCAGCATTTTGACAAAAATGACTTCAATCCTTTCAGATATTCAATACAAGAGGGTGGGGTGGGAGCGCCCATCTTCAAAAGTCTTACATGAGTGGGGAGCAGCGGGAAATCTCATATTTTTATGAAACTTTGAAAGGAGGAGAGGGGCGGGGGCGCTCTCATCTTTATGTGTGTATGTGTCACAGTTGCTTACAAATACATTCCATGTTCATAGCTATCAAAGGCAAAGCAATCAATTAATTAACTAAAGATAAACAAGGCAAAGCAATCAATTCAATAACTAAAGATATATACAATCGATCCTCACACCGAGTTATATGGACAATCCAATCAGATTCGTATAAAATAGCAATTTGTGGAAAGATACTGAAAAATATCAATCTTAATTTTTGTGTGTTACTCCCAGGAACCTTCTGATAAGGATATCATTTTTTTACGGAATTCTGGGTACCGAATTTCCAAACAATGCATAGATTTGTCGATTTTATATTTGATCTTTAATTCGTTCAGAAATGCCTAAGATTTGTTTTTGTTTCACTGAATGGACAAAATATTCAGCAAATAAAAGGATTTGGTCAAAGCCTTCGTCTGTTTTTTATGCGCTCATGTTTACCAAACAGTGCCACTTCTATATTTTGTTTAATTCTTACACGTTTTCACACGTTTCACTTACTATTTTCTCCAGTTCGCTCAAGAAACAGTGAACATGTTCACAATGCCATAAATAATGTTACACACTGAGTCTTTGCCTGTCTCACAAAATAAATAGTACTAACTGTACCCATTTTTTCTTCAAATACTATTCGTAGCTAGATTTTTAGGGCGTATCCTTATCTAAAGACATCCACGTTTCATTTCGTTGGTTTTATTTGTTTCAGTCCTAGAGTCTTTTCCTAGTCTTTTGCAATTCCTAGCCTGTATCTATTGAACAAATGATCTGACATCAAATATTGTTTATTGTAATACAATATTATGGTGGGCTTTTGAATATTTACTTACTTTTTTCACAGCTTGTGGTGCTTTTATCGCCTCCTTTGTTATATGCTAATTCTTCAAACAGCTTTTCCGTGCACTGAAGAAAATCTCCATTACTCCCATATGAATTTCTTTTTATCCTGTTTCCATGAGTGACATTTCTCCCCAGAAGAATTTGCCTTCTATCTCTAGGTTTCAAAGCAGCACACACAAAAAAAAAAACTCGTTACCACTTCTAAATATGTCATTACAGTAAACTGGGTCTGCTAGGAACATTTGTGAATTTTATGACATTGTGTTCATTAAAATTTTGAGAAAATACACAGACATTTTAAAGGATTGCATTTGTAAGAAAGACATTTTTGTCGACCATGTAAGTTTAATGAATATAGGTCTGGACACAGAGTGTATGTGTGTGTGTGTGTGTATGTGTGTGTGTGTGTGTGTGTGTGTGTGTGTGTGTGTGTGTGTGTGTGTGTGTGTGTGTGTGTGTGTGTGTGTGCGGCGGGTGTCTGTGTGTCTGTCTGTCTGTGTTTGCGCGTGTGTGTGTGTGTGTGTGTGTGTGTGTGTGTGTGTGTGTGTGTGTTATTGTTGTAGTTGTTTTTTTGTTTTTGTTTTGTTTTTTTTTTGGGGGGAGTGGGGGGGAGCATTTTTTCGTCTTATTCTAAATCATCTGCAGGGCTTGTAGGTACTTATATTATGTCTGGTGTTCTTATGCCTCCGTTTTCGATGTTATGCACTGCATGAGCTCTTTTGATCCTTTCTCTGTCTATATTCCACGTAGAGTCATAACACATTCTTTTTCTTTCTCTTATTTCTTTGTCCGGAGGGATTGATAAGTGTATCCACAAGTATCTAAGCTTAGGCTTGAGAGCATAAGTGGTCTGAACACAGGAATCCTGCCAAGAGGTATAGATATCTATTAGACCAGACTTTGAATAGAGTCTTCGCCTCGAAGACTGTCAGATGTTCGGTCATTTTTTGATAGATCATTTCAAAGCCATGCAACTGGAATTTCAGTTTATATTCTATGAGGTTCCCTATCATTTTTTATTCTAGTCAATATTACTTTACCGAGTTCTTCCTCATACTGACCTAAACTTTAGCATCATGGTGTGTGTGTGTGTGTGTGTGTGTGTGTGTGTGTGTGTGTGTGTGTGTGTGTGTGTGTGTGTGTGTGTGTGTTACAAACGGCTCTCATCTTCCAAATTTTTGTGAAAGCGAGGATGGAAAGGTAGGGGGGAGGGGGAGGGGCATCTTTCTTTTTTTTTTTTTTTTTTTTTTTTTTTTTTTTTTTTTTTTTGCGTATTATAACGTTGGGAGGAGAGAGGAGAGAAGAGGGCGTGACCGTCATCTTCCAAATTATTGAACGAGCGGTGGGAGAGGG
>JADBJO010001493.1:279324-284324 GCA_016801955.1 Conus betulinus
TGTTCGAAAGATACTCACACAGGGACTCCTGGATCAGCTGTGTGAAGCCAGGGCCTGGTCAGGTCAAACTTTTATATACCATGACATGTGTCCTGTATTGATCGGTGCGTGCATACCTGTGGGCGTGTCCAACCGTCTTGTGGTTTCACCACATAGCATCTGTAGGATGGCGGCTGCTGCTCTGCTCGCTCTCTCTCTCTCTCTCTCTCTCTCTCTCTCTCTCTCTCTCTCTCTCTCTCTACTCTCATATATATATATATATATATATATACAATATAATGATGAATGACGATGAATTACAATGAAACAATAAATTCCAAGGATAAGTACCGAGCACCATTCCAGCAACTTACAGAGCAGCTAGGTGTTGCAATGACTGCAAGAATATTGAATTATAAACAAAGCTGGCTCTTATGTCTCAGATTATAGAATAGGGGGGGGGGGGGTGAAGCCTTCATATCTGCAGTGGTAGATGATTCTGCCTAACTGACAGTATGTGCTTGAGTGGGTGATTGGGGAATAAATAATTTTTTTTTTTGAAAACTCAACAAACATACTATGGTATTGCACACCAGCCTTTTTCTGGTATACCATTCTTCTTAAAACCGAAAAGGCAGAGGAGTCAAATTACCACTTTCCGCGGTCACTGAGGAGAAACAATCAGGTTTCGAAATACCGGTATCTGACCAGGAGTTATATGTTAGTGAGCTTTCTCCCCATTGGAGATGGTCTCCCACTTTGGAGACTATAAGCTTGCTGAAGGTTCATTTGAGAAGCATTTATTTATTCCCCAATCACCCACTCAAGCACATACTGTCAGTTAGGCAGAATCACCTACCACTGCAGATATGAAGGCTTATCACCTCCTTATTTCTATAATCTGAGACATAAGAGCCAGCTTTGTTTATAATTCAATATTTCTTGCAGTCATTGCAACACCTAGCTGCTCTGTAAGTTGCTGGAATGGTGCTCGGTACTTATCCTTGGAATTTATTGTTTCATTTGTAATTTAGTCCCTTGTGGATTCATTCCAAGAACTGGCCCTCGGCACTTGTGTCTTAAGAGGTTATCTTTTTATATTTTCTACTTTTCACAAGAAAATGTAGCTTGTTTTGCTCTTTCATGATTTTCTTTTGCTTCTTAGGTGGCACCTTTAGTTAGTTTTTTTTTGAAAACTCAACAAACATACTATGGTATTGCACACCAGCCTTTTTCTGGTATACCATTCTTCTTCTTAAAACCGAGCAGAGGAGTCAAATTACCACTTTCCGCGGTCACTGAGGAGAAACAATCAGGTTTCGAAATACCGGTATCTGACCAGGAGTTATATGTTTAGTGAGCTTTCTCCCCATTGGAGATGGTCTCCCACTTTGGAGACTATAAGCTTGCTGAAGGTTCATTTTGAGAAGCATTTATTTATTTTCCCCAATTCACCCACTCAAGCACATACTGTCAGTTAGGCAGAAATCTACCACTGCAGATATGAAGGCTTATCACCCCCCCTATTTCTATTTTCTATAATCTGAGACATAAGAGCCAGCTTTGTTTATAATTCAATATTTCTTGCAGTCATTGCAACACCTAGCTGCTCTGTAAGTTGCTGGAATGGTGCTCGGTACTTATCCTTGGATTTATTGTTTCATTGTAATTTAGTCCCTTGTGGATTCATTCCAAGAACTGGCCCTCAGCACTTGTGTCTTAAGAGGTTATCTTTTTATATTTTCTACTTTTTTCACAAGAAAATGTAGCTTGTTTTGCTCTTTCATGATTTTCTTTTGCTTCTTAGGTGGCACCTTTAGTTAGTTTTTTTGAAAACTCAACAAACATACTATGGTATTTGCACACCAGCCTTTTTCTGGTATACCATTCTTCTTAAAACCGAAAAGGCAGAGGAGTCAATTACCACTTTCCGCGGTCACTGAGGAGAAACAATCAGGTTTCAAAATACCGGTATCTGACCAGGAGTTTTATGTTAGTGAGCTTTCTCCCCATTGGAGATGGTCTCCCACTTTGGAGACTATAAGCTTGCTGAAGGTTCATTTTGAGAAGCATTTATTTATTCCCCAATCACCCACTCAAGCACATACTGTCAGTTAGGCAGAATCATCTACCACTGCAGATATGAAGGCTTATCACCCCCTTATTTCTAAGAGAGAGTGTGTGTGTGTGTGTTACGGATAGAATGGGTGGTGTCTGCAGGTGTCTGTCTGACTCACACACAGAACTTATGGATGCATGCACGACTTTTCTAAATAACATACACACACCCCCACTCACCCGAACATTGACAGCCAGGCAACAGAACACTTTTTTTTTTTGTTTTATGATGCCTGGGCCATCAGACAAACATACAATAATCGCAAGGACATCGAGAGTCGGCACGTCAACCATGTGACGTGACGCTTGACAACACCCATCCGATCAGTCCCACTAAAACACCAAACCAAAAAATAGATTTCAAATCTATGCCTACCCTCCCCTCTCAAACCCCTTCACCACCACCCCCTACCCCCCTTCCCCCTCTTAGAATGGTGTGAGTCGCACGACTTGACTATATCCTACAAGAAAACTTGCGTCACGGTAAATGCGTGCCGCCTTTCGTTCTTACCAGCCTACCTCCCTTCCCCTCTCTCAACCCTCCCTCCCCATGCAGTGCGACACTAACAGCGCGCAGCGTGGGGCGTGCGTTCTAACAATAGCCCGTCTCACCCCCCCCCCCCCCCCCCCCCTCTCTACCCCGCGACACAAAGGCATGTTGCCGCGTTCTCCACCGACCACCACCACCCACCACCCCCCCCCCCCCCTTTCATACCTACGGTCCCCGTCCTTGCAGACACCTATGCGGATGCATAAATTAACTGGGGCTCAACGGCCAGCTATACGGATACATAAATTATCCCGTGCCGATTAGGTTCAAACAATTTCCGAGGTGATTGGTTACAAGACTAAATCCCTCCCCCTCTCACCCCTGATGGGTGAATGACAGTTTGCCGAAATTTGATTCAGCAAGCGAGAGATTCATATATTAGGCACACACAGGCACAGCTTCACTGACCCCTCAGGACTGCCTGTAGACACGAGCAGAGGAAGACAAAGGGACAGAGAAGGCCTAGGAAACTCTTGGTAACTCCTTGATCTCAAGTCATTCCCTGTTCATTCCCAGGAAAAGTGAGTTGGAACTCTGTTTTACATTTTTGAATCTATGTATTGATTTTATATATGCTGTGTGTGTTAGCATTGTAACTTTGTACAAATGCTTAGCAACATTTATCAAACTGATGAATGATTATTTTTGTGTAGTAGTTTGCTTGCCATCATATGGCAAAAGCTCTCTCCCAGTGGTTTTGATTCTTTGTTAACAATCTGACCACTGCTCTTTGTGTGCACCCTGACTTTTTGTCAGTATGCAACTCTGTCAAGATAATAATTCAATGATCAATTTTGATCAGGAAAAACAGTATGCCTGTGCTAGGTAAAAACTGCTACTCTGATCTATAAATACTGGTGATTACTGGAATGATTTGTAGTGTATGACTTTAAGTCTACACCACATGTGTACTTGGACTAAGCATAGCCCAAGTCAGTGTGATTTAATTCATATGAAACAAGGAAGAGTTGTATTAACTAAAACTGTAACATTGTATTACTGTCTCCTACCCTTTTGTGAGCTTAACTTAGCATTAAAACAAAGTGGAGGTTAATAGTTATAGCAGAAACTCTACCATAGAGAAAACTTTGCTGGCTGAGTCTCACAACCCTTCTGAAAGACAGAGGAAAAGGGTAAATGTGTGCACTCGACAGACCAGCCACCAGATTCTCATCTACAGATCAAGTTCTCTTTATCGCAGAACTGGGATCCTGGTCACGCTGCACATTGCACAGTGAACCAGGAGCTGGGACTTCGCCAGAAACCAGGGCAACACCAGACACAAATCTACACCAGTGGGGCAGTCACCAGCCACAGGAGAGAACAACTGTCTTCTCCGAAGCAAAGCTAAGTTTGCTTACCACCTGGACTCAAACCCATCAGACCCTTACCCTCACTTTATGATGAAACAGTGAGAACCTGTCTATGAGTACCTCCCTGGCTACAATACTGGGTATTTGCAAGCGGGGTGGATGTATAATAACCATATACATTCAGTGTAACTTAGACAGAACCCTGTATGCCAACTTAAGCTTGCTGCACAGAGTGCCAGCGAGTAAAGTAGGAGTGAGGAAGGACCCCTCATTGTGGTAGTCCAATGAGAACTGAAACACAGCCTATGGAAGTGTGACACGCCATTTTCTTATCTATGTGTAAGTAATAAAAGTTGATGTGTGAAAGTGCACTTAACTTGTGTCAGTTCCCTGTTGTTCAATCGAATGTTGAATGTTTGAACTTCTCTCTTCAATTCTGTATCTCAGAGCTATAAGTACTTGTAATTAATAGTACAGGCCTAAGGAAAATTATCTCAGAGCCAGTCTTCTGTCTGTATTTTACCCAATACCCCCGGAACAAATAAAAATTTCTTTGATGACTAGTACCAGAAAGTTGCTCCTTCCACCACTAGTAAGAGAGGGGGTGTTCATCACAAACCACAAGGCGTACACACACAAACTATATGTATATATTAATATTTCAAACACTCCAAACAGGGCGCACGACAGAAAATATATCTATAAATAATCGCGCTATTATCGCTGCTGGTTCCAACGACGATGAAGGCGGCGACGACGACGACGGAACGACGACGACGTCGACAGCGTCAAGTCTGACACGGAACAAGCAGAACGTCAGAGCTGTGGCTCAAAGAAAAAAAAAAAAAAAAACACTAGCACTCGCGGCGTCTCTGCCAGCGACAGGGTGACAGTGTCACACAGGAGCTGTGGCTCACACACACACAGAAGCACAGAATAGCAGCGACAGCCTCGCCAACAGGTCGTTGGTTCAAAAACTTGGGAGAGGCGCTCTGGCTTGGCAGCAGCGGCGTCGTCTCCAGCCCAACTGGCTCAGCGGG
>JADBJO010001493.1:291824-294324 GCA_016801955.1 Conus betulinus
CTTGAGCTGGCAGGATGTGTTTCATTGCTGTGAGTATCTGCGTGTGTCTTGCAGGTGTGCGCATACATAGTAACTTCATTCATTTGCACGATGGCAGAAGAACAACACGAGGATCTTGAAGACTGTCGTCTCTGATCTTAACTACATTATATCACAGTTCACAGGTTGTGAAGTGACTGTCTCCTTTCAAATTACTAACCTACCTCCCCCCCCCCACCCCCTCTTCCAGATGACTAACACTTCACCTCACCTCTTTTCCAAAATGATGTAACTGGCTGTCCTGTTCCTCTGTCTGCCTGTCAATCAGAAGGGCGTCAGAGACACTATACTTAGCTTAGCACTTAGCGGGAGATCAAGCCTCCCACTGTACTGATCCACCATAGGCTGTGAGATTGATCACAGTCCGAATTCAGTGTGTAAAACTCAACATGGTGTATGTCTGAGAGAGGAATGTCCATCTTTCCTACTCTGAGATCCTGTGATAAATTCCGACGATCTTCCCAGAAGAATTGTAAGTTAGAACTAAGTTTCTACGTCTTAAGAGTATGCCTTGCTTGTATTTATGCCATGTAACTTTATGCCAGTACTTAGTAAAATCTGTAAAGATGATGAACGAATTATTACTTTCAATCATATAACTTCACGCCGAAAGCTCATAAAATCGATTAAGATGATTAATTAATATTTCATTTTAACAGGATAATTTTATGCCAATAATTTGTAAAATCTGTTAAGATGACTTATGAAATGCTGTCGGTCGTCATAATGCTTTGTAGTAGATGATTCTAATTAATATATGTACTTGTGCTAAGTGTATTCCAGTACCTAATTACATTGAGTATTTGACTACCTTAAAGTGTTGTTTCCCCTCTGTGGTTTTAGCCGTTTCTTAACGTCTCAGACCACTTATTAAATTCCATTGAAAACCTGAGTGAAGAACTCAACTAAAGACTGAAAATCAGTTCTAATACGTTTATGTTAGTCTCGCCTTTGCCAGGTGAGGCCTCCCAATTTTTCTCAAAGACAGAGGGCAAGTGTGATGACTCATCAAGTGGATCCCCGCCACTCATCTACAAACTACATTCTGTCATCTCCACAGACCCTGGGACGGTGGTGGGTCTGAAAAAAAATTGGCCCAGCACAGGATCATGTCTCCGGGCTACAATGTGGCCACATAAAAACAACCGATCAGCCGGTCCACAAGAAGTGGTGGACCAGTCATCAGTAAATGGAGAGAGATCTGCAATCCTCCCCACCTGCAAACCCGGGGACTTTGTGTGCCCACTGGATTCCAACTCAAATTATCAGAAATTATCTCCATTTATGATGAGATGAAGTAAAGAGAAGGCAGCCCAAGCAAAGGCAGACTGATTCTGTTAATTTCTGTTAATTTGTATATTTATTAATCTTGTATACACAAGTAAAGTTTCGTGTGTGAAATTGCCTTTGACTGGTGTCAGTCCATTTGTTGTTCATATATCATTTCAGGTTTGAACGTAATTCTGTTTGTCACTCAGAGCACAAGCACTTGTAAGTACATAAAGTGAATAACTTCTGAGCCACTCTCAAGTATTTTTAACAGTCCCGAGAGAAAAAAATCTTTGCATGATTAGTACTAGAAAGTTGCTGCTTCCACCTCTAGTAAGAGAGATGATGGTAGTGAATTCTAATATAAAGACGTTTCTATAATTCTGATAGAGAACACACTCTGAGTCCTCTACCTAGAGGACCACGCCTGCCACCCGTACTCGGCACAGCCAGGTCTTTATCTAAATATCGATCATCAGGTCAAAACCACGATAAAAAGATTGATTTTCAGGCTAAGATCTTAATATTACAAACGACGGTCAGTTCAAACCATGATCTAAGGACTGATCATCAGGCACAGACCATGATCGGAAGACTGCATGACTGAATAAGATTATGATATTAACACTGACTGGGAAGCCGTCAGAGCCAGGAAATAAAAATTCTGAAAGTGTTTAGATAGACGCCACAGCAGAAGGATGACTGCCGAAATACACAAATCCTTGAAGCAAACGACATCCAAACTCTTCGTGGTAATGCATGCAGTTTCCTTGCCGGTAACTTCAGCTGTCAGAAGGTTTCTGGAATGTCACTAAAGAGAACCCAAGAAGGCTAGATGCATTCTCCCAAAGTTGTCCCTCATAGGAACAGATTGGATGGCCAGTTTTATTTACATTAATGTAAATTACCTCCGGTAGAAGAATTCTGATCCAGCATTCCCTAGTGAAGATCGCGGTGAAAATGACTGTCATACATTCAGAGAAGAAAAAAAAAAAATAAAAGGTAAATTTCGTTCGTAACTGCTGATTTGTACATGTGTCGTAAATTCTAAACAGGAAAAATATATCACACATATATAACATGTGAAGCACAAAGAGATATCGTGATGAAAACAATCAATATCATGAGCCAGATGCCATTACAAAGTGATCAAGTTATAATCATTGAGAGGATATCTAAATGAGTAGTACGT
>JADBJO010001493.1:304324-309324 GCA_016801955.1 Conus betulinus
CTCTCTCTCTCTCTCTCTCTCTCTCTCTCTCTCTCTCTCTCTCTCTCTCTCTCTGTATGTATGTTCGTGTATATTGGCGCCTGTGTGAGCGTGTTTATCTCAGGTACAGAGGACAGACTGATATCAATATTGCCCCATGGGGTTATTCTCTCCCTCCTCTCCCCTCTATCTCTCTCTCTCTCTCTCTCTCTCTCTCTCCTCTCTCCTCTCCTCTCTCTGGCTCTCTCTCTCTCTCTCTCTCTCTCTCTCTCTCTCTCTCCCTCTCTCTCTCTCTCTCTCTCTCTCTCTCTCTCAGAGCGAGACAGAGAGATAGAGACCGGGGGTGGGGACGTGGGATATTATGTCTTCTTATCAGGGTTTACCAAAGCACCGTTAGGATTCACGAAGAAACAACCACGATATGGTCTGGCTTGTCAGTTTTCATTTTCATTTAAGTGAATGTTGTTTCGCTGGTTTCTGACTGCAAAGCAGAAATCTTGGTACATATTCGCAAACTGATGCTACGTTTGATGCTTTTCTTTTTTTATGTTATTGTACTGAAACGTAATTATCCTGGAAAACTTTTTAAATGCCTGGTCGGAGATGTTGCCATGTCTAGTTTTAGTTTGATCGAAGTGCAGTTTTCGGGAAGAAATTATGCAGACAACACATGCGGTAATGTTGACACTTAAAACGAATAGTTATCATTAGTTATTGCCCAGTGACATTAGTCGCAGGGCGTTGTGACCTACACTGTTGCTGTCAGGGATTTCCACAACTCTCACAACTCTCGCTTCTCAGGCATGGGCAACAGGACAGAGGCTCTTTCCCCATCCATTCTGCATTTCCATACTCTGCGTCTCACCATCTTCATAGTCCACCTAAAGCTGTATTTTGTGGAATAATTCTGGCCCGTGACAAGCAAACTTACGGCGCTTAACTATGAGAAGACGTTCTTATCTGCCCGCGTATTGTGTTCACTTGATTCTCATGCTGACAGCCGTCAGAGAAGTATTATTTGTTCGTAGCGTCTGAAGAAGACGCGTTTGTGTAAGATTCACTCGTCTTTTTATGGTTTTTTGTAGTTGTTTTAGACAGACATATAGACAGACAGTCTGTCAGACTGCCTAACTGCGCACATCGTTTTGAGTTCTTTTGCTTTTCGCCTCAGTAGACCAAGGTTTTGCTTTCCTGTGAAATGACTCGTGTTCCGTAGACTGTTTATGCTTTCCCCAGTATAGTGACGAGTTCCCTGAGTTCTGATTCACCGCCTTCAAACAGGTTGAGGTCATCAGCACTGAAACACAGGTGCACAGAGGCCGCCCTCCAGTGAATTTGGAACTGTTGAAGACACGTCGTTTCCTGTGTCCTATTGTGCAAGTAGACATGGACCAAAACGGGAGGCAGATGTGATGCACAATCTTGGTTTTTAGAACAAGGTCTCCTGTTTTATTGTTCATCAGAACAGCGCTGTTCTCGTTTTTGTAGATGCTATAACTTGGACAAAATTGGTGTTTGAGCTACAGTTCCTTCTAATTTGCCATGAGCTTCATGCCAGACTATGTCAAAGGCTTTCTACCACTAATCATCGAAGTTGCGTTCAAGAACACTTTGATATTGAAGATTTCAGCAATGTTCACATGTTAATTTTCTGCCAAAATGCTCCCTGTTCCTGTGCAAGGATTACATCTGTCTTTGCTTTAAGCCTGTTCAACCGCAACCCAAACATCATTTTACTGGGATGGCTGATTTAATGGTAGTTTTTAACGATCACAAGTTTCCTTTGGGGTGTGGAAGGGGGAGGTGTAAAAAGAGATTGTGTTTTTGCCACTGTTCTGTTTCCTTTGTTACATAGCTGTCAGCTTTCTGGATGTCTGTGCTTCGTTAGTCCTCGTAAAAAATTATCTACCCCAGTGACTTGTCTGCTTTGAGTCTTCGGAGAGCTTTCTCCATTACTTTCTGTGAGCGTCCCCAGATTCGCTGCCGATGTTGAAAGCATATGTCTCTTATGTAATAATATCTGATCGTTTAGCTGGCAGTTGTTCAGTTCTTTCACGTTCTTAGTCCACCTTCGATTCCTGTCTCTGTTTGCTTTCAGAGGAGAAATCCTGTCCTGTATACCTGCTTGTGATTCGTTTGCTCATGTTTGGCGGATTTATTACATAAACCTTTTGAGGTCTGTATACCTATGTTTCTGTGATCTTGAAATCGTCTTAGATGTATCAGAGACTGCCTTGCCGTGGCCTGCTTTTTGTGTGTTAATATCATTACATTTGTTGACAGCCCATCCCTCTCTGGCTTCTGTCATTCTCTGATGTATGTTCTAGTTCTCCGGTGATTTGCTCAGACGTTACTTTAGGGTCACTTTCTCGGCACGGTATATTTACATTCCTATTTCTATTCGCATGATTGTAGAATGTCATCAATGATCTGTTGTCTGTACTTATTCCTTCTTTATCGCAGGGTCTTTCTGCTTAATGCACTTTCATGTGATCAGTGAGTCTGCCATATCAATGTCATCTTCTAACAGGCTGTGGACAGCAGAACTTGCGCCTAGCCTACTAATGTTACTATCATGATAAGGCTTGATGCCCAAGTGATCCTTCTGCTTTTCCAGATTGAATATTTTACCTTTTCTCGAAGTTCTTTCGTTTTTCTGCCTCATTCTTCGATGCGAGCATGGGGCAATTCATCCTGGAATCGGACTTCTGCTGACCCCTTCCTCCCCTGAATTTCAACACAGGTCTTCTCCTGTGTATGTATTCATACCCACAGTGCTGTTATACACCAAATCTTTCCATCACTTGTGGCTGAAAAGATCCAGCTGACTTCTTACTCCCCTCCCCCCCCCCCATCTCTCTCTCTCTCTCTCTCTCTCTCTCTCTCTCTCTCTCTCTCTCTCTCTCTCTCTCTCTCTCTCTTAAAGATTGTTTTTTTTTCCTCCTGACAACCGTTTGGGAAGTATTGTCTTGTGCATTTTGTGTCTGTTATTTATTACATCTTAAAAATATCTTTTTGTCGAAAATTCAGTTGTCTGTTTTGTACTATGTATTAAGCAAGCTTTCAATTCTATATTGTGCGTTTGTTTTTGTTTTGCCTCAGACTAATTTTCAGGCTTTGTTTAAGTTTGACTTACAAAGAAAATGAACATGAACGTCTTTTGTTGGCAGTTCGAGAGAATTGTAAGTCCTCATCTCAAAATCTGTCAAGTGCAATGAATAAAAAAAGTAGTTATATGCAACTTCAGTCATATGCAGCCTAACAGGTTGAAGAACATGTGGGTACACCATAGTTCTACGAGAAAACCAGTGTTTGGCACGGCGAGCCTGGCATACGTTGTCCAACAAAACATTTTTTCTCTCCAAACAGTTTTGCTTTGTCAAAATAATCACGAGTCAAGTATATTGAAGATACAGTAGAAGACACTGGACTGATTCGTAACGAACATCATAATCCTGAATATTTCGTACTAAGCTGACGAGGAGAAATTCTCAACATTAGCCATAAACTTGCACTGTTACACACTGAACACATTCAAAATTAAGGAAGCTCTCCAAGCAATTAAAAAAAAAAAAAAGAAAAAAAAAGAATGAACAGTTTATGCGCCTTTCCCAGTTTCATAAAGTCTGCTCAAATCTCTAGATTTCCAACTAAAACCTTTGGGGATCGTTCGTTTTCTTTTCGGGGTCCGGTTTCTTGGAATAAACTCCCAATATCTTTGCGTAGTTCAAACTCTCTATATGCGTATGATGTATGCATCCATGGGTACATGCATACTCGTGTGTATGTATGTTTAGAATCTAGTAATAAGTGTTTATTTTACAGAAATCTTAAAACAGAGTTTCGCCGTGAAAAATATATTGAAGTGTTACCTGATGTTTATATAATACCCACTGATTGCTGTGGCAATCATAAACTCATGATAGAAATTGATTGGCAGACGATTTGGAATACCTCACGATGATGATTCTGCCTGGACTGTGACCAGAATGACCTTGGTGATGAATTTAATTCTGTAATGAAATGTAACAAATAAAGCGACATTAGAAATCAGTTTATAATTTAGAAATTTGCATGCACAAAGTCCGTCGTTTGTTTTGTGGTGGTAAGAAAGTGTTGCTAAACTTAGCGAAGTTTATGAAACTTAGTAAAGTTGTGTAACATTATATTCAGTGTGTTAATTATAGGGTAAATTTGGATGTTGAATTTGTTTCATTTCTATTTGTTTGATTTGTTTCAAGTCCTCCATGCCCAATGTATTTTCGTGCACATTTCCCCAAAGACTGCACGAATACCGTAGGGAGGTGTGTGTGTATGATCAAATCTTAAGCTGAAAAAGTGCCTTAAATATTTCCTCTGTTTTAGCAGATAACATGGAAAGCAGCGTGGGCTATTCTTTCCCAAGAGCTGTGTAACACTGGTAATACCCTCTACGGGTAGCCATTGCAGTCATTGGTTCCAGGGTTCAGGGCCAAGCTACCTTCTAAAAGGCTCAGTGAACACTCACCGGCAATCTCTGAAGTGTTTTGCATACACACACACTGAAAACCGATTGAAATCAGCATTGTGTGCGTGTCGTTCGGAATGAAAATTGACGACTCGGGTAAGAGGCGTGTACATACGCACAATGCGTATGTTTGATATCAAGTTCATACGAATAGACTTCAAAGAAGTATAGGAACTCTTTGTGTGCCTTGTACTCGAAAAAAAACGCCGTTGTCATTGACCCTGTCTGTTCTGATAAAGGAGCTAGACTGTAAACATAGGCATACGTGTGGGCACCTAAACGCTTGCGTGTGCATACGTGTATTTGTGTAAGTGTGCGTATATGTAGTCGAGTGCGCGTATTTGTGTTTACGCAAATATGTATGAGCGTAAGCGTGTGTAGATGAGGGTGCGTGTTGTGTGTTAGTAGGCCTATGTGTGTGTGTGTGTGTGTGTTTGTAAGTGCGCGCGCATGCGTAGCGTGCATGAATGTTTGATTCCGCGCGCGCGTTTGTTTTTGCCAATCCAATGTCAGC
>JADBJO010001493.1:314324-344324 GCA_016801955.1 Conus betulinus
ACCTACTCGGTGTGAGATTGTTGTTTTCTTTATTTCCTCTTCTTCTTTCTATTTTTCTTTTCTTTCTTTCTTTTGATTTTTGAGAGATTGTTGTTTCTGTATTTCCTCTTCTTCTTTCTGTTTTCCTTCCTTTCTTTCTTTTATTTTTTTTTCACTGAGGGCGGGAGTGGGGGAGGTGGGTGTCTTTGTTTTGTTTTGTAACGGTATGTGTTGCACGTTCGCTGCGATTTCACCACAAAACTTACACGTATCAGTGTCAATTTGGTGAATGTAACCGAAAAGTGTTATAATACACAACGATTTAATTGTGTCGGTACCCTCTGACAACAGCGAAAGTGAATTAACTGGTCCGTTTAAATGTCTGCAGTGCTAGCAACAATGGTTTGAACGATAAAGTCACAGAAAAAGAAAAAGATATCATCCGATCGAAATGAGCGTGGGACCTTTCTGAATTGTTCACTTGGATTTGAGCTTATTGATTTTCTCAGTCTGTGCGTGCGCGCGCGTGTATGTGTGTGTATGTGTGTATATGTGTGTGTGTGTGTGTGTGTGTGTGTGTGTGTGTGTGTGTGTGTGTGCGCGCGCGCGCGCGCGCGCGCACGTTCGTGTGTCCATGCGTGGCAGGTAATTATCCGTGTGCATGTATGTGTCGGTGAGATCTTCTTGCATACCTACAATTCAGTCAGTTACGATTCGGGGAGCAACAATTTACAGTATATTCACAGAAACAGGGTCAGATCTTTCAAAAATGAATTCAAAGGATTTAAACTGAGGCCTAGATAAAGGAGAAAATAAAGAGTGCCTGAGAATGAAGGTCAGATAATCATAACTTCCGTTGATGCATATTGTGATTCAGTATCAGATCTGTTCAGCGTGTCTTCTGCATTACAGCCAAATTTCTTTCTTTTTTTTCAGGAGAAAAAACAACTGTGTTTAGCGCAAATAGGTGTATAAAATGGACGCAGTAAGAAGCAAAGCAAATGCGAATAAAGAATCAACTTCGTCCTGTCCTCCCCCCCCCCCCCCCCCCCCCCCCCCCCCCCCCCCCCCCTAAACTCGCCTCCCCCCATCCCACTCACTCCTCCATCTCCCCACCCCCCACCCCCACCCCATTAATTTTCTAACGTAGAGTGGCCGGAGGCACGATCCTTATCAGAGCTCAAATTTCGACTGAGATTGCAGAACGAAATTCGTAATAGAAAGCTTAGTCGATGAGGCCCCCTCTTTTTCTTTTCTTTTCTTTTTTAATTCCCGACGCATAAAGAAGCGGCTTTAGAGCAGTTAAGTTACAAAGAAATTGGCTGTTTATCCCGGCTTTATGTTCTTGTTTTAAGAGCGAGAGCGAGTGAGAGAGAGAGAGAGAGAGAGAGAGAGAGAGTGTGTGTGTGTGTGTGTGTGTGTGTGTGTGTGTGTGTGTGTGTGTGTGTGTGTGTGTGATGTGCCACTTGAAATGCCATTATTCATTTTGTTTTTTAAAGCAGTGACAGGTCTGTAAGTGTGCCAAATGTTTTCAGTTTCCCTTTTTTTCTGTTTCAGTCCAACACGAGAGGCAAAGACCGACTGACCAAAGACAAACAGGTGAGTGGCGTCCCTTGACACACTTTCGCATGTGTGAGAGCAGACACTGCAAGTCACTCTGGTAACCAACGCTTCAAAATGTCGAAACGTAAATCAACAGCCGCAAGCAGATCTGGCAAACCTGACAGAAGCATTTTAATCGCATCTCCAACAGGATCAAATTCTGTAACGTCAGTTTTGAAAAAGAAAGTAATATTGGTGAGTATATGGATCTTGAAAGATGATAAATGAAGACATATTGATCTGAAAATAGTCTGAGGAGCTTGATAAACAACAATGAAACAGGAATGTCGAGTGATTCATTCTGAACAAGAACTTCAGATTTGTGACCGGTGAAGCGCCATATGACTAATAAAAGTATTATGGTTGCAGATGTTTTGCCTATTTGTATTGCGTAGCTCTTGTTTAATTCTCTTTTTCATCTCTTAACTCTGAGGAGGCATTTGTGCGCTGCACAAAAATGTATACCACATTCTTACAAATCTGTCAATTGTGTGCCAAGGCAAGGGTCTCAGCAAATGTTAAAGTAAAATGGAATTATATATCCATTTAGGGGTCTAGATTCATCCTACTTTTGAACAGCATGCAGGTGCTACCAGAAGAGCAAATGAAATATCAGAAATATTTGCACACATAGACCAAAACCAAAAGGAACAGTGACACCACTTAGATAATTCAGAATATGATAATGTGGTGTGGCTGGCTACTCTCAGGAAATGGACTGAGATGTTTTATGAAATCTTTCACTTACATAATATAAATTGTGAAAAATCTTAAACTACCTAGATTACTCAGGCTTGAATATCAAAGAGCAAGAGCTGGAAGCATGGTCAAGAGGCAAAATTCAACATTACTTTTACCAAATATATGTTTCCATTACAGTATTCAGTAAACAGGGGACATTGTGTGAAATTAAATTACAAAAATGTCAAAACTAGCAAGTGCGCAAATTTTGCTTTTACCATTAGTTTGTCAATATTTGGAATTCAGAACAAATTCTTATTGCTATAACCAAAGCACATAACAGTTTTTGAAAATCAAGTAGGCAGGCATTGGAAGAAATTTTAATTCCAGATAAAGTTTGATACCAGAATAGTCACACTAACATGTATTGTGCAACCTCAAAACTCACGTAAGATCTGTGTTGGTAGGCAAGAGGCTACTTTAAAGCCGACAATATTCATTGATATGAAAATGTTATAAGAAGAGGAAGAAGTTTTAATTTCTTGGGTCACGTCAGAGACAGATAGAGAGATCTGTATGTGTCATTGTGTGTCTGTGGTCTTACACACACACACACACACACACACACACACACACACACACATACACACACAGAGACCATATATGTATTAATCTGAATTTGTAGACAGACATGCAATATTCTTGTTTAGTTGCTCTTCTTGCTGTTTGTTATGTGTGTTCACTGAATCTAGTTAATATTTCAAGATAACAACCTAGGATGTTTTCATCCAACTGTTTATGCAACTTTTTATCAAGTTCCGCTTTTTCTTTTTCATCATGACAAATTTTGGATTGTAAAATTCAAGTTCCTGGTGGGTGTTCCAGGATACATCAGAATCACTGTCTGTTATACTTTTGTCTGCAGAAATTTTATTTTTCTACAAAGTTAGATCTTCCTGAACAGTTTTGCCAGAGATAATTATCTTGATGCAGTGGGTTGTTTCATGTATGCTAATTGTGCACAAGACCTCGGGTTATTTATTGTACCAGTTTCTGTGTGTTTGTCTTCATTTTATATTTGTAACAATTAGGCAACCTACAAAAAGTAGTTTTGTCTGTAGTAACTTGATTGACCCCTGTTTTTTTTTTTCTTTTCTTTTTTTTTTTCTTTCTGAACAGTAAAGGAAAAATCCTGAGAGAGAAGGTCATTTTCATGTGATCTCCAGTAATCCTCCTTCCTTTGTAATGGTAAAAATTGGTGTCCTTTGCACAAGATTATTCAACTGCATGTACAGTTTGCACCATACAAAATGTATAGGCACTTACAAGGGGAAACATTAAATGGACGTATTTAACTAATGGTAAAGTTCCAGAATGCACTTGAACTCTGTGCATGATGGAGTGTCAGTTATCATAGCCCTCACAAAAGTAAGGCAAAAAGGAAAAATAAAGTTCAAGTCTGTGTACCTACACTGTGTGTGTGTGTGGGGGGGGGGGGGGGGGGGGGGAGAGGAGTTGTGTTTGTATGTGTGTGTGTATGTGTATGTGTGTGTATGTGTGTGTGTGTGTGTGTGTCTTGTAAAGGAGGATGGGGATGGGATTTTGGTCTACAATGATGCAGTGTTATTGACTATGCCTGACTACTGCACTATCGAGACACTTCAGAGCAGAAGAGATTTCTTGTCCTTTAAGTACCATGTCTGAAACAGTTTTCAAGGATCAGATTTCAGACCACCTGTAGACACAGTGTGTGTCAGACCTGTTGCATTCTTTTCTAGTCATTCCTCTTCATTCAGTTTCAGGTTCTTTGAACTTGCACTGTCTAGTGCGTCTTGAATGTCCATGTCAATGTCACATTCTTCTTTAATTGTTGTAATGACAATGGCATGAGCTGCACCTCAGAGCCCTATAACACACACACAGACACGCACACACACACACACACACACACACTCTCTCTCTCTCTCTCTCTCTCTCTCTCTCTCTCTCTCTCTCTCTGTTTCTCACACCCCTGCAAAATGTATTAGTGCAGGAAGGTATGCCTAAAGTCTTACCTCATTCAGTTCACAAAGTTTGAGGCATATTGTGAGCCTTAAGAAAATACTGTATCATGCGATATTACATTGTTAAAGTATTATTTCACTTATATCTATGAAAATACTACAAGCCTTAGAAAAAAGTATCATCAAATAGGTTTTACTTTTAGATTTCTTGCAACCCTTAAACTGGCACTGCACTGTTGCCAAAACTGCTCTTTTTGTGAGGATTTTGTTCTGCACAGAATAATTTTGATGACTGCATTCCAAATCCCGTTCACAGGCATTGAAAGTGATCTGACAGTAAGTCGAAGTGAGAATTTGAGAATTTTTTTGATTTTATCCTAGAATGTTATACTTGATTTAAATGAACTGCAAAAATGAAACACAAGAAAGAAATGATTTTCTTTTTTCCTGACAGCATACATTAATGTCTGACCAAACTTCTCACAATGTTTTAAGTTAAAGTCAGTTGTCTTGTTTTTAATTTGTTTTGGTTCAGTTTTGTTTGTTTTGTTTGTGTTTTTTTTTTTTTCTGGTTATTCTGGTGTATGTTTTTGAAATTCAGTTGTCTTTCATTTTTCTGCTTTTGCCGTGAGCTTGTAAATTTATACTAAGAAACTCGGACAGGGGGTTGGGGGGAGTTGTAGAAAATACTCCAGTACAAGATATTGATGGAGGGTTTATGGTTATCACATGAAACTTCTATAGGCAGCAATAGGGGAATATATTTTCTTCACCAATAGCTTGACAGGACAGTCCAGACCTCTTGCTGGTGTGATTACCTGCATGTTCTTTTTCATACAGTCATGCAGAGTTACTTCCCATTAAAACAGTGAATGAATAATCTTGCCTAATTGAAAAAAAAAAAAAATTACATAGTTATAGTTAATGTAGAATTGATGTTATAGTGCCCCTTTGAAGAAAATACACATAGAGGGAAAAAGCTGAAAAGGATGTGAACATGAATTATTTGCAGAGGTCTTGTCATATGATAATTGGCTGTGGGCGTATGCAATCTGAACAAAATTTCATTAACTCCATCAGACTCACAAGACTTTAATTAGTCTTTGCCAGAAGCCACAGAACTGTCAGATGCTGAATCATTAACAAGCACACTCACTCACTGGATGATAATGTTTGGCCAAGGACCATGAGAATACACACTCTTTTAGACCTTTTACCACATCTGATAATGGAAATGTACAAGATGGTGACACATGCAAAACTTGCATCCTATCCCTGTTATTGAATGGAACAGAGAGAAGATCATGACTTTGCTGGTTTGATGGTCAAACTGGCCCCCTTCTCCCATCCTTCCCTCTCCACATTTTACAGATGGGAAGAACAACCCACAAACCAGTTGTCTTGGCAAAAGTGATTTGTGTTGCGGGCTCCCAGCTGGGAGGTTGTGGCTTCGATTCACATCAGAGCCATGTGGGATTTTTCTACCCTGACCTGTACCTACCCAAAGTTGAGTTTTCTTCGGGTTCAGTTGGGAAGACTGGAATCATATAGCAAAGTTTCATCCACTTAATGGATGTGCCTCCGAGAGTGCTGCTCAAATTTACTGACCAAACACTGCAGGTGTCTGTATTTCTCAGGCCTGGTTGACACCAGAATATATATGAAAGTAAGCGTAGAGTACAGACCTGTCATGCTGTCTCAGACTTGATAAGATAAGATAAGATAATGTTGCTTATAGCCCAGCCGACCGCAGAGGGCCATATCAGGGCTGTCACCACGTTAAAATCAACTCACAGGTCATTCATCCACACAATGTCTCAGACTTGAAGGGAAATCCATAGTGTCATCTTCATTATCATCATTGTCATCAATTAGCATAAAAATTTTCAAATTCTGTGGCTGTCATGCCCTGTTCTCATGGCAACCTCAGTTTCCATGTCTTCCCTATGTCTATGGCCTTGATTTGATTCCATTGGGGTCATGGGTATCGACAAGTTCATGGGGGCTGTCACTGGACAGACGTGGTGGCGTATTGTCATTTGTAGGGGGCTTAGTAGGTGGTCTTCTGCCTATGTTGGATCAGAACAGGCGTCACTCAACCCTAACAAAGTGACTCGGCAGCAGTGCAGTTTCTCCTCCAGTGGGTTGCCTGTTGACGACTTGACATTGACTGCTCCCATTGGATTGCCGGTGGTAGGGCTGCAGCAGGCTGGGCCAGGTTGTGGCTGTGAATGGGAGGTCAGAGTGAGCGGCATGGGTGCAATTCCACTGTGATGGCACAGAACATGGGACAGCAAAAAAAAAAAAAAAAAGAAAAGAAAAAAGAACAAGCCACAATGTTGTCATCTGGTCAAAGATCCACCCCCATCTCACTTCCTTAGCCACTGCCTCAAACCCCAACTCTACCCCCGAGCCCCCTTCCTCCCTCCACTTTCATAAATGTTCAGTTTAGTCCAAGTGTTATCGGAAAAGGATTTGAATACACTTGCTCTGAAATGGATTTGAAACTCTGAGTTAGACATCTGATGTGTAGTAATGATAAATAAATGGTTGAATGCAATGGTGATTACAGGAGGAGGTAGACCGAAATGAAGGGGCCCTGGCCTATCAGGTGCTACCCCAAGATGTCAGCAAGCAGCTACTGGAGATGGATGTGGACGACATGCAGAAGTAGGAAAATCTTGTTATTTATCATTGACCTCTTGTCCTGTGCCCTCAGACTGCCCTTTACTTCCAGTTTATTGTTGCTGTATCATTCAATTTATCCAGTTTTCTTTGTGAAAATATCCAAGGCATGTATTGATAAAACAAATTCAGTCTGATGATTTTAATGGTGTGTGTGTGCATGTGTGTGTGTGTGTGTGTGTGTGTGTGTGTGTGTGTGTGTGCAAGCGCACGCGCGTGTTTATGTGTGTGTGTGTGTGTGTGTGTGTGTATGTGTGTACATATTTGTATGTATGTATGTGTTTGTGTGCGTATGTGCTCATATCTGTGCAACGTACGCACATGTATGCGCGAGTTTGTGTCTGTGTGTAAGGACAGGTTAATGAACAGGTGTCATTGTGTGTCTAGTTTGGAAGATCTGTGTTTCTATCCATTTTATTTGTGGGGGGAGGAATAGGGGAGGGAAGCAAATGGGGAATTTGCTATTTGATTATGCATGTGTTGATTACAGTTTACAGACTGAACTTCATAAAAACTTATGCCACCACTTGCAAATGAAGTACAAAACTCCGAATGAGCTACAGAAATGTGGGAGGAACAGAATAAAAACAAAAAAAGCAAATTTGCTACAATATCTTTTTCAGTCTGTAACATCACAATATGGACTTTTTAAGGTTTCTGTAATATGAAGCGTATGGCCTTGTGATTAAAATAATGTAGCTGCAAAAGTACTTTTCCAGTGAGATTTTTTTTTTTATAGAGCCTCTTTCAAGCCCTATTATATCACTTTTATGTCAAAATAAAGATTTAAGACTGATGTGTCAATGGTCTCCTAATTTACAAAATACAGTGCCTGCATTCCAGCATGCAGATTATGATCAGTATTGTGCTTCCTTTCCAGGAGACTTTGTGAGTTTTTTCAAACTGAACGACTCACCAACAGACTTACGAGAGGCAGCTATCCTTGATTACTACACAAGCGCAGTATGGTGGGCCAAAGAGCAAGGTTTCACAGAACAACAGATGTCTGGGTTCTTCACTGCAGTCCATACATTATTAGACAATGTCAAAGGTCAGTGAGCTGTGATTATATTCACCATTTCAGGCCTAGACAGGTCACCAATAAGTGCAGTCCTTTCTCCAAACAAATTCTAGCATTTCCTTTTTCTGTAGCAGTTGTGTACACTTAGGATAGGGAATCAGACATAATCTCCGGAAATCTGCATAATTTCACTGGACAAGCTTTAAACTGGAACCACAAAAGCAAGGGGAGGTGAGGCCAAGCAAGAAACACTTGTCATCAAACAAGATGAGATAAACAAGGGGACAGCTGGAGAGAGTAGAGCATGGAACAGCTGGATAGGAAGGGCTGAACCGATGGCTCTAGCAGTTTAAGTAACTGCTAAGAGATGTTAATGTGAAGGGAGGAGGGGGGGGGGGGGGGGGGGAGTATTAATTATGGTTAGGCTGTAGATAATAATTACAATAATAATTGGCCAGTAACAGAACCTGTTATTTGAACCTCATGCTCCTGTAATTCATTCTAAACTGCTGGACCATGTTTTCTACAATGATTTCACTGAAACTAAGAGTAGTCCAGTGAACATAAAATAAGTCTTCATTTTTTAATATATGGGATGGTTTGTTGTAAACAATACTCACTGTCTGGCTTATTACACTTACCATAAGCTCTGTACAAGGAATGACCAGGTTTCTCGTACTATTTGGCTACGTTTTATGACTAACACACTAAGTTGCTCTGAAGACTACCTAACATTTTCAATTTGCAGCATGCTTTTGCTTCTGTTCACTTATTCTTTGGCTAAATGCTGAATGGTACATTCTGTAAGGTTTTTGTTGTCTTGCCAAATGCTTTCCAGTTCTAACAAAGCTCAGTTGTTCCTTATTTGTGGCTACCAACAGCCCATCAGTAACAGTGTTTATTTCTATCTTGTTTTGTGGGATGTTGTAAGAAGCTTATTTTCATTGCAATTCTTTTCGCTGGCTTACTGTGGTAAAATTGTGTATTCCCATTGTGTGTCTGCTATCACCCGTGTTGTAAGAAGTATTTCTTCTCTTTCTGTGGTCCGGGTTGTAAGAAGTAAATATTCCTGTTCTGTTGCCTGGCATGTTGTAAGAAGTGTATCCCTTTCTGTTACCTGACATATTGCAAGAAGTATGTATTCTGTTTCTGTGGGCTGGCATGTTGTATGAAGTGTGTTTTCCCTTTCTGATGGGTGGCATGTTGCAAGAAATATGTATTCCCTTTCTGATGATTGGAATGTTGTAAGAACTTGAAGTGTGTATGTCCTTACTCTTTGCTGGTATGTTTTAAGGCATGCATTCCCTTTCTGTGATCTGGCCTGTTTTCAGAAGTGTGAATTCCTTCCTGTTGCCTGGCATGCTGTAAGAAGTGTGTATTCCCTTTGTGTTGTCTGGCATGGTGTAGATGTGGGTATTCCCATTCTGTCAAATGGCATGTTGTAAGAAGTGTTCACTCCCTTTCTGTTGCCTGGCATGCTGTAAGAAGTGTGTATTCCTTCCTCTTGCCTGGCATGCTGTAAGAAGTATGTATTCCCTTTCTGTTGTCTGGCATGATGTAAGATGTGGGTATTCCCATTCTGTTGCCTGGCATGCTGTAGGAAGTGTGTATTCCCTTTCTGTTGTCTGGCATGTTGTAAGATGTGGGTATTCCCATTCTGTTGCCTGCGTGCTGTAGGAAGTGTGTATTCCCTTTCTGTTGTCTGGCATGTTGTAAGATGTGGGTATTCCCATTCTGTTGCCTGGCCTGGTATGCTGTAGGAAGTGTGTATTCCCTTTCTGTTGTCTGGCATGTTGTAAGATGTGGGTATTCCCATTCTGTTGCCTGGCATGCTGTAGGAAGTGTGTATTCCCTTTCTGTTGTCTGGCATGTTGTAAGATGTGGGTATTCCCATTCTGTTGCCTGGCATGCTGTAGGAAGTGTGTATTCCCTTTCTGTTGACTGGCATGTTGTAAGATGTGGGTATTCCCATTCTGTTGCCTGGCATGCTGTAGGAAGTGTGTATTCCCTTTCTGTTGTCTGGCATGTTGTAAGATGTGGGTATTCCCATTCTGTTGCCTGGCATGCTGTAGGAAGTGTGTATTCCCTTTCTCTTGACTGGCATGTTGTAAGATGTGGGTGTTCCCATTCTATGACATGGCATGTTGTAAGAAATGTTTATGCCCTTACCATTGTCTGGCATTTTGTAAGAACTGTATGATCCTGTTCTGCTGGCTTGCATATTGGAAGAGGTGTATGTTTTCTTGCTGTCAAATGGCATTTTTAAGAAGTATTATTCCCTATTTATTGTTTGACACATTGAAAGAAGTGTGTATTCCAAATTGGCATGTTGTAAGAAATGTTTATACCCTTACCGTTGTCTGGCATTTTGTAAGAACTGTATGATCCTGTTCTGTTGACTTGTTTGTGGTAAGAAGTGGGTTAACCTATTCTCTTGGTTTGTGTGATGTAAGAAGTGTGCATTCCTATTCTGTTGGCTTTCATATTTTACGAATTGTGTGTTCCTGCTCTGTTGGCTAGCACAGTGTAAGAAGGGTGTGTTCCTGTCCTGCTGACTGGCATGTTGTAAAAAATGTGTATTCCTGTTTTGTTGGCTTCCATACAGTAAGAAGGATGTGCTTCAATGCTGTTGGCTTGCATGTTGTAAGAAATGTCTACTCAAATTCTCTTGGCTAGCATATCATAAGAAGTGCTTTTTTTTACTTGTTTTATTGGCTTTCATACTGTAAGGGATGGGTGTTCTTACTCTGTTGGTTCGCATATTGTTGAAAATATGTATTCCTATTGTTGGCTTGCATGTTGCAAGAAGTGCATGTTGCCATTCTGTTGGCTTGCGCATTTGAAAGACATGTATATTGCCTTTCTGTTGCTTGGCATGTTGTAAGAAGTGTAAAATCTCTTTCTGTCAATGCATAATGGAATAATGCAAGGAGTACATATTCCCTTTCTGTCAAATGGCATGTTGTAAGAAATTTAATTTGCTTTCTGTTGCCCAACATGCCGTAGAAGTGTGTATTCCCTTTCTGTGGTTTTCTTGATGTAAAAGATGCATATTCCTATTCTGATGGGTGGCTTTTTGTAAGAAGAGTGCATTTCTTTTCTGTTCACGTTTCCCTTTCTGCCAAATGGCATAAAGCAAACAGGGTGTGTTTCTTCCTGTTGCCATACATGTTGTAAAAAGTGTGTATTACCACTCTGTTGCCTGGCATATTATGAAAATGTGCATCTTCATTCTGTTGGGGGGCTTGTAAAAAGTATGTGTTCTCTTTCTGTTGTCTGGCATGTTGTAAAAATGTGTATTCCCTTTCTTTTGGGTGACTCGTAGAATTGTATGTTCCATTTTTGTTTGATAGTTTTTTTTGTAAAAAGTGTACGTTTCCTTTTCTGTCGTAGAAAATGTGTCTTTCCTTTCTGCTGGCTTGCATGTTATAAGAAGCAATCTGTTCGATGGTTGTTGCAAGATGTGTGTACTCTCTTTCTGGTAGCTGGCTGTTGTAAGACACATGCATTCTGTTAATGATTTGTGGTAAGAAGTCTGTTCTCATTGTATTGTCTGGCAGATAAGCAGATGAGCCTGGTGGAGAATGTGGTTGAACTGAAGAAGATGCTAGTGGGTATTGGAACAGAGGGAGCTGCAGGTGTGCCGAGTGGTGGCATGGAGTTTTTTGATGAAGCCCAGGGCCAGGCCATCACCAAGTACATTTTCAACAGGTACCATCAAAAGGGCATGACTTGCCGTTTTGTTAGATTACATTCAAGATCATTTTATCAACAATTTTCCTTTGATTTACCCATTGTGCTTTCATGTGATGCACATGTGCACATTGCATGTGCTATTGGTCACTGATTTGTCAGTATTTTTTCATTAATTTCGTTTGTATTTTTAAGAATAAAGATTATGTATTGTTTAGTGCTGTAACAGTGCATTTTTATTAGGGATACTGTTCAGAAAGAAGCAAAATCACAAAACAAAATAGGGCTCATATGGTAAAATGTTTTTGATAATGTGTCAGTGCTGTTTAATGTGTGTTTAATTACATTTATATTTTATGGGTGCTTTTCCCTTTTCAGCCTGTTCCAGCACTACCGACTATATGAGTACATGTTCTACCACACACAGGATGAAGAGATCATTGGAACTGATGTGAGTATTTTCAGACAGAACTTCCATTGTTGTCTTTATGCTGTGATGCCTTCCTTCAGAGAAGCTTTTTTTTTTTTCTTCTTGGATTTCTTTTTCTGTACCAAAGAAACCACTTTTAGAAAAAAAGAAGTTTCCTCAATGCGTTCACTGATTTTCATGAAATTTTGCTTCTTTTGAAGGACTCTGATTTTGCTGTTGCTCATAAAATTTTGCTAGGGAAAAAAGAAACTGTTTAGATTGGATGATTTTTTTTTTTCATTGTTTGTTTGTGAATTGATTAGTTAGCTAGTATTTGTTTATTACTCGATTAGGTGGCTGGTGTGTTTAGTTGGGGTGGTTACTCATAGTTTCAACTTGGATTAGTTGGGTTTGCTGTGTTGTTTTGTTATCTACACATTGGTTGTCTGAATGTTTGTTTAATTAGAACAAGTCAGTTTACTGATGCAATTACTTAAGAATGTGTCTACTTTGTGTATGGGAAGGACGTGCTTGCACGAGTGTGTGTGTGTGTGTGTGTTGTAGGTTGAACAGAGAGAGGATGATAATAATAATAACAGTAATGATAATAAATATTATTAATATAATACCATCCTTGTGAAGAAACTATCAGCTTGTCAATACTTTCATTTGATCACAAATAACAACTTACTATGGGAATTGTATTGTCTAACATGCTATATATGAAAAAGACAGATTTTTTAGACTTCATAAGGTGAAACAGTAAATTCCAAAGAGTTGATCCGCAAACACACACACACACTTTTATTAACTGCAGATGTCACATGAAAAATAAAAGAAGGGGCATGGGATTAACAACATGGACACTTGTACAGATACAATTTATATTGTCTCCTGGTAACAATGTTTGACTATTTCCCCTCCTTCCCTGATGTCCCTATTGTACAGTTGGAGGTTGAGGTGGCAAAGGCAGCTTCACTTCCATTCCCACCTCCCTTGGATGAAGGCATTGAAGAGCACAAGTATGAAGCCTTCGTCAAGACACCGCCCCCAACACCTGCACCTGTGGTATGGAAACTATAATCCCTTGCAGATTCTTGCTTGTGAACATGTATATTTCAAACTTACATCGTCAAATGTATATTGAGTTGCCCTGTAGCAAATGTTATTATTGGATACTTTTTGCAATTTAACTATTATCATTGAAAAAAAAAAATCAGAAATCTGTGGATAACATATCAGATTGAATACAGATGCACCCTTTTGCTTCAGATAAACATTATATCATTCTTGGTGTCAAGGAAGCCATACAGGACTTCAGGACTCTAAACATCAACATTTTAGAATATGAGAGGACAAGAGTGGGAAAATTATTTGGGCCCCTACCTGTGCAGCCCCAAAGACTGTGTGAAGAATATCAAATCTATTGTATAATCATTTACAGATAACAGATATCAGAGAGATCTGCTGAATTCTTAAGTGTAAATCTCTGGGTGCATAACAAAGGAAGGCAAATCACCATCTCAGACTGTGACATACTATGTGGTCATGGCCTTCAGGTGAAGTCAGTGTGTAGGTTGTCAAAAAAAGCAGGCGTGAGGACTCTCAACTTGAATGAGACGAATCCGTCTTCTGTCCTAGCTCATATTCTTGAGAAATGCCAAGCTGATGCAATTTTCGGGCTGATTTAGATGTGAGCAGGCAAAGTGCTTGTGGTAGAAAAGGACAATTTTTCTTTGAGAATATCCAATTGTGAGAAAGTGGAGTGAATTGACTGTTTGGCTTTTCATTTGGCTGTTCAGAACATTTTTATGTTGATGTGTGGAACATAAGAGAGACCCTGTGCAGAGTATAACTTATAGAAATCCTTTGTGGAGATGCTTATGTGAACTGGACAAAGGTGAAGACAGCTCATGACTACTGAGAGACAGGAACAGATGGAGAAGCAGGGCAGAGGGAGCTGAAGGGAGAGGATGTGGTCTTACGTGACTGAACAGGGAGCGAGTCTCTAAAGCAGAGGAAGGCATTGAAAGGAGATAAGAAAGACTTAAGTTCAAAACCCAGAGGGCAAAGAAGATGTAAGAGTTCATATCCAGAGGAGTCTGTAGAAGACAACTACAGCAATCCAGTCCTGAACCTGGTGTCAGATGATCTTGTTGTCTGTGTAACAGTCAGAACTGGGGTGTGATGTGCAAGTGAGTGTGTTTGGAAACTGGCCAGGTAAAAAAAAAGCAACCATAACATTTAAACTTGTATTGCTTCCATGAATTTCTTTTATCATTTTGTGCATATTGATTTTTTTCATGTGTTTATGGAAAACATTTCTTGTTCTCAGTCATGTCAAAAGAGAGGCGAATGGGTGACCTCCATTTCCTAAAGAGTGGAGTGTTTGGCAGGTACATGACTGTGCATATGTATGTAGAAGTGCAGTCATATACCCTTGGTGCGTTTAGACTTTTGCCAACATAATTTTCCCCAGTGTGGATACCTTGAAATATTTGACAAAGCACTTGTTGACCCGGCCCTTTTTTTTATGTTATTTCTTATTTACTTTGCCAAATGTAATGTTGCCTACATTGACTCTCTTTGTCATTTAACTTTGAACAAGATTTGTTCTGACTGATGTAAAAGCAGGATGCTTACTTATGGTATGAGATTTGAAGAGGCTTATTCCAATATCAGACAAAATGAGTATGAACAATGTAAGGATGGCATCTCACTATCACAATGTCTGGTACTGTTGCACAGCCCCAGGAAAGTGCTGAGGAAGGGGAGCAGGCACCTAAGGAATCAACAGACATTGACCTGGATGCTGATGTCTTCACCAAACTGAGCCCACAGGATGTGAAAGAAGTGGTAGAGAGTGTGGCTGCCGAGATGTTGGGTGGTCTACAGGTAGGCCCACTTTCTGTACATGTATACTGTTGTAGTGTTCTTCAGTGTCCAACATTTTATCTTCATTAAGTCCACACTACTGGTATAATAAACTGTGGAACTTAAACAGTCATACTGTCTAACTTAAGTAGTCTACCATTTTTCTGTTGAAACTCGGACAGCTTTCCATCGAGTCAGTTTGTCACTATATATGCTTGGTTTTCTTCACTTTTTCTCTGTTTTTTTTTTTTTAACCCTCTTTACCTACATATTTATACAAGTAGATTTTTTTCCAGCTGCTGTGTAAACTTCTTAACAAGAACTTGGACTGTTCTCCCATGCACAGGCACATACATGTGCCCTTTGGCCAAATTAATCTGTCCCAGATATGATGTCACACATGAAAAACTTGAACTGGTTGATATCTAAAGCTGGTTTATCAGTTCATATTGATACTCTTGGATCCAGACTTCGTTTGGCATTGCAGATCTAGATAACGTCTCACTATGGGTTAGGCAGTAGGCTGTTTGGCATCCCAGGTCTAAAGTTGCTGTGCTGCAAATTGATTTTACATGTGGAAGACATTTCTAAATGTCATGTGGCAACAGTACAAAACCTACTATGTATATGATTCACAGTATCATTGTATAACATGCTGGACTGTGCTTGGAAGCATTTTAAGACTCATGTCAAAGGGTTGGTGGTGGGTTCTTTTTGTGTAAGTGTGTGTATGTGTGTGTGCATGTGTGTGTGTGCTGTCGCACCTTCCTTGACATTTTAGTGGCACTCCCCCCCCCCCCCCCCCCCCCCCCCCCTCCCCTCCCATCCACTGGTAGACAAGTATCACCAGCACCTAGCTGAGAGGACAAGTAATAGATAAGTATCATCAGCTCTAAGCTAGGATGACAAACAATAGAGTTCTGTACACCTATGAAAAATGTCAATTTCCCACATCACAAATTCAAGCCAACGACTGTGACACATATATATTTAGCCACTGTTGTAGAAGAAACAGGAGTAGTTTTTTTTGTTGTTGTTTTAGTACCATCTGTATTCTAGGAAGTAATCTAGATTCAGTGGTATAGAAATTAACAAACTGCACTTAATTTGAGAACTGGCAAATCTGTTTTTGTTTGTTTCAGTGTTGTGAACAACATTTACATCTGACATACAGTATCCATTTCTGCAGATCAGAATTTTAAAGAGTCAATTTCATGACCACTGAGTGTAATAAAGACTGTCACTCAAGAAATCTGTCCCCAATTATCACTTGAAAAAAATGCTTGCTAAAAACTGTCTCGCTAAAGTATTACTGGTGATGAGTATGGTTTTCTTCTCTGTTGCAGAATGATGTTGCCATCAAGCTGAGGGAGAAAGAGAATGCTATTCTGGCAAAAATCAACAAAATTCACAATGTTGCTGACAACTGATCATCATTTCATAAATACATTGGTTTTCTTATACCTGCTGTATAAAATGTCTTAATCAATTACAGACTATCTGGAATGCATATTGCTTTATTCCTCATGAATTGACAATTCATCCGTCCATTCTTTTAATGAAATTCAGTGTGATAATGGTTTTAATTAACATAAAAAGCATGCATTATGTGAATGCACATATTTAGCTGTACTTTTAATTTTTAAAGTTTTGATAGTGATATTGCCATTTTCTACAGTTTCATTCTGTACATGCCCATTTAGATGTGAATGAGTATGAGCATGTAGTTTAAGTGGTGGCAAAATGAGACAAGTAACTAACATATTCGTTGTCGACAATAAGTAGACTTTGATGAGATGAATGTGGCGTCAGAGTGTGTATGACAGTGTGTGTGTGTGTGTGTGTGTGTGTGTGTGTGTGTGTGTGTACATGCTTTGTTTGTTCTCTGTTAATTTTATTGCACATTTTATATTAGCAATTGGGCAACTACAAATAAATTTGAAAAAAAGTCTCTTCTCCATAGTCATTTGTAAGCACAGTTGGAAAGATGGTACAGCACTTGGAAAGATGGTACATTTCTATAGTGCTGTTGACTTGCACCTGTGTGAGTGTAGATGGTGTGGGTGAAAACATGCAAGTGTGTGTCGTGTTGAAGACTTTTGGATCAGTCACTTTCACCATGGCCTTATCTATCCATACCCATCTGCGTCTGTGAACACATCGCACACACACGAAAATAAAGCAAATTACTGGACTCTTACTACAGTCAGACTGTCCATTTAATACATCATTTTCCTTTAGCTCAACTCAATTACAATGACTTGCAAACATTATGAGAAAATCATTGATTCCTTTAGCCCAAACGATACATGCAAATATGTATATTGGTTATAAATTCCATTTGGAAAAAATTCAAATGAAGAAAACAGTCTTGGAAGAGAACCATAAAAAATTCAAATAAAACAGTCTTGGAAGAGAACCATGAACACTATCACATGGAAAAAGGAACCAATTTTTCATTCTTTAGCATATCGTTTTTTTTTTCCCTTTATTTAAAATGTCCTTCCACACACAGTGTCTTTACATGCAGCTAACTACCAATGAATAACGCTGGAGCCAAACCAGTTTTTTTTGTCAGTTTAGACTAAAGAGTCAATGTATCTCAAAACACCTGTCCACTTATGTGTGTTTTCTGCACACTAATGCTTTGAATATCCAGGGCACACCATTTTGTCAGTAACAGGCAAGGCTGTTCACTTGCAAGACTGAGGACTTCCTTCACCATCAGCCCAATGCCATCGAAGATCAGGTGCATTGCTGTCTCGCACATGAAGGCTGGGGTGGTCACTATCTTGTTGCCTTTGTCCACATGGCATTCCTGAACATCTGTTAAGGTTCACTGATCTGTGCTCCATGCATTCTCTCCTTACGCATACCCTGTTTTACATTCGTGGAAAATGAGGGATCAGTTGATGGATGTGGTACTGGAGAGTGCAAATACTCGTGTATGTGTGAATGCTTTTGTGTCTGTTTAGAATGGGGTTATGAAGTTTCCTTCTCATTTTTTTTTACCACTTTACTGTTTCAATGATTACAAAATACTCGGTTACAAGATCTGGGAATGAAACTTATACAGAAACTATTTTTGCTTCCTCAGAATGATTCTAGACCCACCTTGACTGAAAGACTGACGAACAAAACACCCCAATTTAATGGGGAAGAAATAACCCACTGATCTGAACCAAGTGTGATCTTCATTCTGTTCCAAGCTGTCAACTACAATTAACAAATCAGGAAGGACAGAAGTCCATCTTTGAACAAGCAGAGTTACAAAACTCGTATCATAACCTACCCAAACTACATACTATCAGTGACCAACAGAACCTAGACCTCATTATACAAGAATTTCCACCAGTTACTGGCTATAAAAGGTTCATACAGATGCTGGGAAAGAAAATCCAAAAGTAGACTCTGAAAAACTGCAAAGAAAGACAGATAGATGACACTGCAACATTGAAAAACATTTACAGCAGACTTGACAAATGAAGAAAACGGTCCAAATAAAAGTAAACTTGTAAGCACTGAGGAATGTCCATCATAAAGTGGGAAACCTTGTTACTTCCCTTGAATTTCATTTCACTTTCCTTTAGATATGATTCACAGATCTGTTGTAGCAAGTTTTTGTCATTGCTAATTTAAGGAGACTTTAAACAGTTCTTTTAATTTTTTTTTTTAACCTCGATTACACCCCCCATCACTTTTTTTTTGTTGGTCCTTTTAAAATGGTGACTCGTGACTATCAAAGGCCGATTGTTTTCAAGGTTGTATGAAAAAGAAGTTTTCTTCGATTTTCAATGTCCTGAAAACAAATCTAAAAAAGACAGAGACTAAAGCAGTGTTAGAACCCTGCTGACAGTATCTTATCCATATTTCAACTGCCCATACAGCAAAAGCTCTCACACAAAGGAAGGATACAGTGACGTCTTTTTTAACATGTGTCGATTTCATGGAGCCAATGGCTCCTGCAGTTCCAGCATATGGCCATTTGCCTCCCTCTTCTTGGTCAGATCCCACCGTCACCTCACAGCCAGGGAGAACCTTGGCTGCCAGAACTGGCGCTATGCAGCACAGCCTGCAAAATGCCTCATAATACAGCTGTCACACATGTCCATGGATTGACACAGAAATTCTTTCAGCATGGCAACAGTGAACGCACATGATTTGTGGAGCTAGAAGAAGCAAGCTAAGCTAAGATATATATATATATATATATATATATATATATATATATATATATACATACAGATCACTGCAGCAATCTATTGCATAAATGTGAACACAAGACCACACACACTCAGCACACACACACACACACACACACACACACGCACACACTGGAGGTGGCTCAGTGGCAACGCAATATGTGTAAAATGTAGTTCAAATCATTCCAGCACTACATATCAAAATTGACATTTTCACTACATCTAGGTTTCCTCCCTTTATTCTCCTGGAATGAGTCTCCCCATCTGTCATATCACCAGAGATAGGTGTGGTTAAACTTCTGATGCAAGTTATTAAGAGTCTGGATTCCAGAAAAAGAGTGACTAAAAGGAGGGAATCTTTACAAGAATAGTCTATTCGGAGGTTTCATCACAACCATTTCCTTCCCAAGAATCCCTACATATATGTTTTCTAGAGATACTGGCAACTCTGCATTTTACTCAAGACCTTTGCAAGCATGGTGCTCAAACAATGCACACACAGAGACAGAAATGCTCAGAGAGATTTCAACAGTACACACGACATACTGTATTGCTGGTGTTTTACAAAAGAGTGCTTCAAAAACAGCAACCTTTTTTAAAACTCGGTACCTTTAGCAATAATGGCATTGCCAGATAATCATCACAAGATTGGGATCCTGTCAAATTCTAACCTAAAAGATCCCTGTTACTTGAATTTATACTCCTTAAGAGAAAGTATGTGGAACCTTAACTTTCACAATCGCACAAACAAAACCACTTTCACATTCACAATCACACAAACAAAACCACTTCAGACACACACATTGTTTTCAACAATGAAAGATACAGACAGAGGAAAAGAATGAACAGACAGAGACAGCTGTGTCACCTTCCAAGTTGCACTGAAAGAACAAAAAAATCACACACACACTCTCTCTCTCTCTCTCTCTCTCTCTCTCTCTCTCTCTCAAGGAATCCACAATTTAAAAAATTCTCAACTTTCTCTATGACTCAAGAATCTGGCATGATTTTTGCAATGGAATTTCAAGCATCAGAATATCCCACAATGTAATTAATTCATAATTAAAACAGACTGTCCTTTGACAGCTCAAAGAGATGTGAAAATCACATGGATGATGTGTCTGTGAAAGACAGAGAGAGAGAGAATGTGAATGTGTTCGTAGTTATGTGTGTGAGGGAGGGAGGGAGACGTGTGTGTGTGTGTGTGTGTGTGTGTGCGCACATGATTTTTGTTCTTTCAGCGCAACTTGAAAAGTGACATAATGTTTTTGTCTGTTCACTCTTTCCTTTTGTCTTCATCTTTCTTTGTCAAAACCCAGCAAACTGCCAAGGGTCAAATATGGGGTGAAATCTCTCAAAATATAAACCTAGGAAAACATTACATCAAAATCACCAACACTAATCTGCCAACAAGCCCCTTAATCCACATGCCTTCAACACATAAACAGACTCGATCATACCACTATGCCGACTAAGAATGATGGATATAGCTACTGAGTGATGGAAACGCCCTTTATTCCACATTTCTCATCTGCAGATTTTAAGATCTAAAGTACATCCGCAACAAAAATATGAACAGAAATGCCCTGATGCCTAATAACACTGCAGATGGCACAGCCAGAGTCCACTACAGCACTGAAATCACACTGTTTCGGAGTAAGAGTGAAGCTGTATAGAAACGATACAGGTGAGAGAGACCAGGAAAGCAAAACGAAAGAAGACAACAGAAAGCAAAGAACACAGAGAGTGGCACAGCAGGAGGAAAGTTCAGTCGGAAATGCAGAATTCTGTTAACAAACAAACAAGCAAGCAAGCAAAAACCCTTAGCATGATCCAGGAAGGTACTGTTCTTGTTCATGTGCCTAAGAACTTTTACAAGATATATCAAAACCAAGAAAACAGAACCTATAGTTTGCTTACTTCTACAACCATCGCACCCCTCACCCTCATCTCCACTTTCTCCTTCACCTCCGTAAACCCTCACTCCCTTTCATACTATAATTATGTCAGTATGTCAGTTTCCCTTTCTCATCCTGCCTCTCATAGCACGAGGTCACGATTCTTCATCTGTCAAAGTCAGTCTGCTAAATGGAAGGCTACCCAAAGGGAGGCTACTGAATACTTTGACTGAGCACATGCTGGACTATATCCAGTAAACACCGCAGTGCGACAGTGACTTCTATCCAGAGCAAGTTGTGCTGCACTTCCCAACTTGCATTCATGCCTGTCCCAAAGCATGTTACAGAACTGAAATGTGAAAACCATGATGTAAATACCGATATAGCCCAAAATAGTCTTATGTATGCTCTCTGCATACACCAGCAGTTTAAATAGAATGATCGCTACAGGTGGGAAAGGGGCACATCAGGAGAAAAGAGTATCAGGTAAGGGAGGGGGGTCAGTTATGACAAACACGAACGCCAATTCCTTCAGAAAAAAAAAATTACCCACTCACCAACCATGCTGATACCTAGTCTCATAGTGATAACCCAGGCACGATCCCTTCCTTGCCAGCTCGCCTGAATGAGCCTCTGACCATCCCAATGATGAGATGTCGACAAACCAGACCTGTCACTCACTCACCCAATAGGTTTCTTAGCCCCATGGAACTCCTTCAACACTCGCTCCACCTCAGCGTTGACCTTCATGTCTGTTCCATCCACGGCGAATGTGGAGCTGCACCCACAGAATCACAATGTGCAACATCTCATGACCTGCTACCAGGAAACAATGATGTTTACCCAAATGCAGGGTTTCATATCAAACAGAACAAAAGGGTTTTCAAATCCACAAGTATCACTTGGGATAGGGAGTGAAGACGCGAGTCAAGGAGTGCAAGCAGATGGGAGTGGGAATCATGTAAAGGAAGGGGGCAACGTGTGGTAAAAAATGTTACATACTCTTAAACCATCTTGAATATGTACACACTTAGTTTCACTCAGCATACATAAATGTTATAGACATGTGCTTCTGCCTCTCTACATTTGATCCAACTGAACACAAAACTTTCTGGGACGAGTGGGGAGGAGGGGGGGGGGGGGGGGGGGGGTGTCAGACTCCATGAGGTATAGAAAAATACAACTCTTTTTTTATGTGCTGCTTTGTTTTTATAATGAGTCATATTTTGCTTCCAACAATCCAGATGTAAGACTCTAGGAGTTATAGAAATATATAACTTTTTTTTAAGTGCTGCTTTGTTTTTAATGGGTCACATTTTGCTTCCAACAATCCAGATGTAAGACTCTATGAGTTATAGAAATATATAACTTTTTTTTTAAGTGATGCTTTGTTTTTAATGAGTCACATTTCACTTCAAACAATCGTAAGACTCTATGAGTTATAGAAATATATACTTTTTTTTTTTAAGTGATGCTTTCTTTTTAATGAGTCTCGTTTCACTTCCAACAATCCAGATGTAAGACTCTATGAGTTACACAAATATATAACTTTTTTTTTTTTAGTGATGCTTTGTTTTTAACGAGTCACATTTTGCTTCCAACAATCCAATGTAAGACTCTATGAGTTATAGAAATATATAACTTTGTTTTAAGTGATGCTTTGTTTTTAATGAGTCACATTTTGCTTCCAACAATCCAGATGTAAGCTCTTGCCTATGAGGCTGATGAGCAAGTCCTCCACCCTAACACGCGAAGTTACGAAATGAAGATAAGCATTGCTGATTGCTGCTTCTCCTAGCCAATGTCAAAGCCAAACCATGGGCAAGTTCATTTCTCCTGAGTTGCCACTGAGCATACTTTCCACTGACACTGGTCAAAACAAAATACCGATAGCCTAGTTATAAATTCAATGTGATCCTGTCCTTCAAATACTTTTTTTCATGCACATCCAGTCTTTCACACACATCCACAGTCTTTCACTTTCCCGTCTATCATTTCCAGCTTCTCTTTCATTTGCTTATGATGTGAAAAAAAAAAAAACAAGTGAAAGGACATCGTTTTTCGAATTCTGAAAAAAACAAAAAACTAATCACTCTCAAAATCATCCGAGTACTCAGCAACAACAAAAATATGACTCATTCATCCACCTCATGACCATGATAGCTACATACGTTCTTTTTTCATATCTATTCAAACCGACTTCAGTTTGAATAATTAAACTGATCAAGAACATAAAAACTGATCAAGAACATAAAAATGCAAGAGCATACATGCTTCGAACAAGAAAGAACAAAATTTGTCTTTCAAACGTAAATAAAATACATCACAAAAATAATGACATAGAGAGATCAGAAACAGAATATGCAAAAGAGAGAAATAAACAGATCTAAGGCTCGCAAGAATAGTCTACAAGTGAAATATGAAATGTTAACTGAGTACAATCCACATACCAATCAATATGAATATAACTGAGAACTTGAGAAATCACAAATTAAAACGAAAACATCAGAAAAAGCACAAAAAACACACACACACACACACACACACACACACACACACACACACACACACACATATATATATATATATATATATATATATATATATACACACACACACACACACACACACACACACACACACACACACACAATTATTTTGCTGCTTCAAACAGCCTCTTACAGATTTTTGGCTGCTCCAAATCCTCCAGGGAATATAACAGCATCAAAGCCAGAAGCTTTCAGCGCTGACAAAGCATCAATTTTGCCTCTGGCAATTCTGGCAGACTCCACAAGCACATTTCTGTAAATCAAGAAAGCAAAAACAAGGGAAGTAATTCTTTAACTACTATAAATAATGAACAAAATCACAGAACACACAGACACTGCAGATACACATGCATAAACACACACACAATCGCATGTGAACACACACACACACACACACACACACACACACACACACACACACACACACACACACACACACACACACACACACACACACACACACACACACACTGGGAGGTCACATTATATTTAACTGAAAATTTTCTATGCAGATCAAAAGGTGGTATAGGCAGACAGAGAGACAGGCAAAAAATATGAGAGAAAGTGAACATAAGCAAAATCACACCCTCTAAAGTTCTTTCTTCTTTCAACATTAACGTTTCAAACTACTAAATGACTAACTGAGAGAACTGGAAAGGCAACATATCCTTTGTGTAGAATCAGTAAAAACTGGAGCTTTATAGGATGTCTCAACAGGAAGATAACTTTAGAACCTAGACAAACACAAAAAGATTGTTTTATGAAAAATGCAACTTTGAAGGAAGTCTTCTTCAGAGGGTGTTACTACAAGGTATCATATTTGTTTTTCCATACATGCAGAAACGGCATCATGCAAAACCAACAAAGACAAACAATGAAAGATTCACAGACTTATATATTCACAAATCAACAACACTGACAGTGACCAACAGACCTGTTGGGTTCCATGGGTTCCCCTTTGGTGTGGTTGATAACATGCATCTGGTCAATGTCTGGGGCAAAGATGGCCACATCTGCATTGTTCCGACTCAAGTGAACCAGTGTCCTGTCCATTAATCAACAATGGTTAACTCAGTCACAAAGTGGGGCCACTGCAGGCAGAAATCTAAACAATTTTTTTCAAGTGTTTATAATAGCTCTGCTGAACAACTGGGACAAACGATTCACAGGACTAAACATGATGTGTTTCGATCTCTTTGGTCTTCTTTAGGCCAGGTAAACAACACTCAAAAGAATGAAAACAAAGAACGAGCAATTACTTATCTTTGTCAAAATCTGCGCAAGATGGGCGTTGAATGGGCATTTTATTTAAAATGTATCCATATTTAAAGGTAGATATGAATACATGTATCTGACTTCCATCTTCCTTGCCCTGTCAGAAGTATTGATCACAAGCCATTCCCTCCAGCTCTTCCCAAGCACAGCCTCATTGAGGACAGGCTCAGCAATGGCAGTGTACATGTAGCAATCAATATCAGGCCATCACAAGAAAACCCACCAAAGGAGACACTGCACTGCAGCTAAATTACACTGGTTTTGTTTGGTGGTGCTTGATCTGATCCAGCATAAGCAGACCACCACCCACTAAATCTCCTATAACAATAATAATGCATCCAGGATTTATACTGGTCATTATCATCCACAATTCTATGTCACTACCACAACCACCCCTATGACCATTACAGCCATCACACAAAACATGTCCCTCGTTATTTTTTTTTGTACTTACACTCTACTACTGTCACGGCTGATGTGAATATCACAGTGAGAGGACAGGGAAAAAAAAAAAAACTTTACTGTGATTTCAACATACATCTTTCAGTGGTTTCCCAAAGTGATGGGGCAGCTCAGATCATTTCTGCATAACATCACTATCATCTTTTTGTTTTAGAATGAGACATCCTATGATCGTTTTTTTTGTTGTTGTTGTTTTTAACAGATTCTTCTCCTGGAAGCAAATAATTTGCAGGACACTTTGAAAACACAACACAGGTTTAATATCATTTGTATTACAGTTCCTGGCCATCCAGGGCTACCACGACACACCGACTAAAAAAAACGTCCCATCCTATAAGAAAAAGGAACACCAACCACTCTCTAAACTGGTAACCTTTGCCAAACTACGTCACCCATGACTCAGAGAGTCAACAAACTTATTTCATCAGTTGAACTATTTAACATTTTCCCAAAGATACGATAAACTCATCATATCATTAAAATTTTCTCGTGAAAATTTACGTATTTGTCAAAAGCCAATAATAAGCCATGTGTCAGCCATTCTTTTCTGTATGTGCATCAATAGGAAAAGATACATTTTGTTGCATCTGTTGTACTTTACACTTCCAATGATGCCAGTCATGGAGGACCTATTCTTTAAAGAGTGGTAAACGGATACAGCAACACACTCAGTATGGGTTGTTGGTGCCCTGCATTGTCGGTTAAGTTAGGCAAGCTCTGGAAGACACTTTGTCAAGTAAGGGTCTTGTAGAATCTGCATCATCTGCAGAGATAGACTCAGTGAAAACACACAGCATGTAAAAACTATATGTCTCATTCACGACCTGCATCATCAAGAAAGTGTAGTCAAAAGCAACGTCTGGTAAAAACAGAAACACGAACGCCCAACTTGTGCCGAATTGGACGAAGATAAGTAATTGCTCATTCATTTTCATTGTCCCGAGAATTGTTTATCTTTTCTGAACAAGACCTAGGAGGTCGAAACGTGTTGTATTTTGTCTTGCGATTCATTTGCCCACGTTGTTCAGAAGTTATTTAAATACTTTTTGAAATTAACACACAAGCCATGACATGACTGATAAAACTACTTATCTCCTCATAGCAACCAAAACAAGGCAACAATGAAGAGTCAGGCATTTTCTTTGTCAGCTATAGTTTACTGTTTAGACATAATCCTGTCACAAAAAGTGCATAACAAATGCCATTTGGGCAAAAGATGCTTTCAGAATGGATAGTGAATGTCCATTCTAGGCAGTGTATACAGTCTCACCATGTAGATAACAACATACAAAAATGGCACACTAAAAACTGTCACAAGAGAAATGAGGTGTAACAACATTTAAGAACCAAGAAAGTGAATGAGCCAAAAAGTTAGGCACAAAAAAAATTTAGAAAGAAAACGATGCTGGTAAGAAAGACAAATATTGAAACTGACAAAAAAGAGAGACAGTGTGTCAAAGGAAATGCCAGAAATGAAGAAACTTCTACAACAGATCTTTCTGAAGGCGTGGATACAATTTACACTGAAACTTCCCTGATATTCCTCCTCACATATACACACATACGCACACATATCAGCACACGCACACATGCACACATACACACACACACACACACACACACACACACACACAGTGACATACGTAGACACATACTTACGCAACTTGATAAAGTCATGAGAAAAGATATCAAAGTGGTTCACATGATTTAAACCAATCACCCATGCTAAGATTCTCCACGCAGTTCTTCAACAATGAAAGAAAATGCAATAGTAAACTATTCATAATAGTTAAAGTATTTGACACAAATGATGATGTTCAAAAATTACATCCGAAAAAAAAAAAAAAAAAAATGACACTAAACTAGGAAAAGCATTTGAAAAGAAACTTAGTGTGCAAATAAGCATGGCTAACTTGGCATCAAATGAAAAACAACCCAGACTAAACATATTCTACAAATAATTGCAGTAACACTACTCACGCTGATGCCTCATGAATCTCAGAACCATCGTAAACGCCACAGCCAGACAAGACCTGCAACAACATTAATGTTCCGATGGATGTGTGTCAATCAAACATTACAATTTTTTTTTCAAATTATGAAAACCTTAACCTGCACACCTGGTAGAAAGGTTCACGGGTGACTGAGTTACTAAAAAAAAGTGGATAAGCTAGCAAGCTGGCAGACAGATGAAATGGCAAGGTAGACAGGTACACTGATATATCAACTGACATGAAACTGATGTAACTGGGCAGATGGGGGTGGAAGGATGGATGGATTATTAGATCAATCTAGATCCACTGACAGACAAGCAGATAAATATAAGAAGATTTCCATGAATCAAAACTTAATAACTGATTGATGTTTTTTTGATTAACTACATTTGTTGCCAATCATCAAAGTGCACAGGCCTACATTGTTTAAATGTAACTTCCACGCATCATTTAAATGTAACTTCCACACATCATTTAACATGTAACTTCTACACATCACTGATACCAACAACTTGTTCACTGAGCACATGTACCTGTAGATACTCAATATACAAGAAAGAAATAGAAAAAGAAAGAAAAAACAGAGACCTATCACACTAGTCAAAAATAAATGTAGCAGTCTTACAGTATGCAAACATTGTTCTTGGTCATTGTGGAAATAATAAATGTATTCTTCTGTTTCTCCCTCTCAGGCACGCATCGAAGATGTGCAGAGCATGCCATGATTAAAATTATGTCTGTAGACATGTCACTGCACTACTGGTAGATGTTACAGAGATGTGTGAATTTTTTTTTTTTTTTTTAAGACGACTTGTGAGTTGATTTTAAAGTGGTGACAGCCCCGATGTGGCCCTTTGCGGTCGGCTGGGCTATAAGCAACATTACCTTACCTTGCCTTACTGGTAGATGTAGTGACTTTTTATAAACTGTCTCTTTACCTATGGAGGGCACACAGAAATTTTGGGAAACAAGTAAATTCGTGATCTTATCTTCTTGTCCTTGGGACAACTAAAACATTATAGACCTGTCCATAATTACTATTACTTCTTATGATGAAAAAAGTGTTAAGCATTCTTTGACTTCATCTCAAGTCTGCATGTCATCATGCTTTGAGAAAAATCACAATCATGGCCTATGTCTCTGAGTGATTAAATGATTCATTGACCTGACAATCAAAAATCATGTTCCAGGTTCTTTGTCACAGCTAAATGCTCAATCTGTTTATGAATATAAAGAGTATGGTCTATATTGTTCTAAAATACATAAAACAAGCATTATATACAAATTCAGTGTAATTTTGTTTTCTGTTTCTTCTCATTTAGATGTGATGATTTGAAAAATACAAAGGAGACTATTACACTTTACTTATGACAAAAAAAACAACATATATCCATCTGTCTGATCTTATGGCACGAATTCATCATCTTAATCCATTAGATGGCAACAATCATCATTTTGACTTATCTACTACAATACTACCTTGCATTAATGGAAAAAGTAATGCGTTGTTCAGCTGTTGAGTCGACGAGAACCCTTCGGTCATCTTGGTCTTAGGGTTGAGGGGGGGGGGGGGATGATTTGTGGAAACCCAGGTAGCTGAGCAAGCTGATGCGTGCATGGAATGTGCAGTGACAGCTTGGACAGGAAATGTGGGAGACCTGCTCTTGCTTGTTGGCACAGGCTTTCCTTGCTGCAACTGTCCTCCTTTCTTCACATACATTGGCATTTTTGTGGATAGAGTAGTGCCATCTAGCTCGATCCATAGAAGTTTGCTCCCATGGGTCAGGGTTGATGTTAAACACTTAGAGAGATGTTCTGAGAGTGTCTCTGAAGCATTTCTTCTGACCTCCATGGGAACACTTTCCTTGTTGCAGCTCACAGTAGAAGAGACTCTTGGGTAGCCAGAGGTCTGGCATAGAAGCTACATGACCGTCCCATCGAAGCTGAGACAGCATCAGGATGGTGTGGATGTTCAGCTGGTCAGTTTAGTTGAGCACCTCTGTGTCTGGGATTTTGTCCTGTCATTTTATGTTTAACAACGTTCTGAGGTGGACTGTGTGGAAGTGATTCAGCTCCTTGGCATGCCATTGGTACACTGTCCATGTTTCACATCCATAGAGGAGTGTGGGAAGAACAACTGCTCTGTACACCTTAAGCTTGATCTCTAGACTGAAGCCTCTTCTATTCCAAACATTGGCATGCTGTCTGCCAAAGGTTGCACTTGCTTTTGCAATTCTGATGCTCACTTCATCATCGATGGTAACGTGCCGGGACAGTGTGCTGCCAATGTGGGTGATTTATTCACCACAGCGTCACATCATTGACTGTCATGTTAGGCTCTCTCATAAGGTCTGCCTGGTGCAGGCTGATGTGCAACTTCCATCTTCTTTGTTATTTACGGTGAGACAGAAATTGGTGCAGGCTATGGAAAACTTGTTGATGCTGGATTGTTTTCCAGTTTCTGATCTGATGTTGATACCTACATCTTCTGTGAAGGCATCAATCAGCATTGCAGAGAACATATTGCTGAACAGAGAGGGGTGCCAAAACACAGCCTTCCTTTATGCCATTTGTGACAGGGAATTGACTAGATGTCTCTCTGTTGTGCTGGATTTGGGTCTGTATGTCATCATGGTGCTGCCGCACCACACAGATGGATTTCGGTGGGCATCC
>JADBJO010001493.1:349324-389324 GCA_016801955.1 Conus betulinus
ATCACTTTATGCATAAAATTGACTCACTCTTTAATTTTTATCTGGAAATAGTGCTATTTAGATTTGAAAGGCAAATTGGATCTTGAAAATCTAACTATTGTTCATCATTACAGTGAACAGATACGTTTGCAACACACACACAAAATTGAAGTATTGACTGCTGTACTCGTTACAAATAGGTAAAAAGAAAAGATGGTAAAAAGAGTACCTGGAGAGGGGATGACTGACCCACTGCTTGTCATTCCCTGTTGAAGTGTCTACGACACGAAATGTCAGTCATCCCCTCTCCAGGGTACTCTTTTTACCATCTTTTCCTTTTATCTATGTTTACAACAAATGATATTCAAATTGTAAAAATTGTATACTGAAGTCCTCATGTGCTCTTAAGAAGTGAATATATTACAAAGTTTGCCACAAAATTCTTTTTTATCCACATGACACTGAGCTCTTCTTTGAGTTCAGAACAAGAAAGACCACAGGATCTGAAACCTTGTTTGCTGTTTGTTTTCAGGTGACAGATGAGGATCATAGTGATAATGTTGTGAAGTCCCTTCTTGGTTTGGAATTGTAGATCATGGCAAGGCAGTCACCCACACCCACACCCACCCGTCCCACATACATACACACACACACTCACACACACACACACACGCACGCACGCACGCGCACACATGCACACACAGTGACTCACACATGCACACCAAAAACACGCACACAAGTTACACAGGCTTAAATGTTTCAAATTAAAATCTGTGCCTTGATCTTACTAGGTACGTAGTGTGTGGTTTATACTGAAGCCATCAGTATACTTCTTGGTTTCTCTTTATCTGTTGGTCAGTTACAGTATTAAAATGCCTTCAAGTTTGACATTTATACTTGTTGTCTACATACCCTCCCACCGATATTCACCTCATCGGACACAGATATTGAATCTGTTGTTGTTTAATACACTGTCAAAAGTTGTTTGTCAGATGTTTAGAGGTTTGGCTGCACAGCTGATGGATGTGGGTTTGAGCCATCTTGAAGTGGGATTTTTATGGTTTGAAAACCCAGTCTGTCAACATAGCTATGAATGGTGCCTGATACAGTTCACAGAAGAAGAAGGCTGCAGAAGGAGATGCTTAGAACTTTAACTTTCAGCACCATTACAGTCCATTTTGTTCCTTTGGGCTGGTTCAGGCTCTTCCAAGGTTGAGCAGCAAGCTGTGCAGAGCCTTCCCAAGAGATGGCAGAGTACGCTGGAAATCCGTGTCGGCGGCTGACACCCAGTTGACCTCCACAGACCTTCATTTCAGGCCAGCTCCTCTGGACATGTTCACAGAAGAGGAAAAAATGATGAGAGATTCAGGTACAATATTTTGACAAAAGCATTGGATTTGTTACCATATCATGTTTTGCAAACCATTGGATTTGTCTCTGGGTCACAAAGCGTTTGATTTGTCACTGCATTGTTTTGCTCTGCCTCTTTCTGTCTGTCTGTCTTAAGCATCTGAAATGTCTGTGTGTGTCATCAAGTTGTCTGTCATCTGTATGATTTTGTGTACTCTGTGTGTATGTGCATACTTACATTATAATTTATAAATTATGTTACTGTCATTCTAATTGATATTGTAATGTTGGTCAGAGTCAGTAAATGGCTTATGTTCTTGTTTGGTTCAGTTCTCTGTAGTTGCTAGTAGCTTCTGTTCAGTATGGATGATATTAGATGATAAATAAGTATAAAGTCTACATGTACATTGACATTCCAAAATTCCTATACCAAGATAAGGTATAGAAAACCAGCGCTTTAATAACTGATATGCATAAAGCATTAATAATGTCTTGCTACTTCAATTTGAGCTGTAACAGTTCTAAGGCTTGTAATATATAGCTTATTCCAATATGTATGTGGCTTATAATTTTGATAGGTATTAATGTTAGACCTTTTTCCTTAAGTGTAGCACCTAGCAAGATTAGACAGTACAGTTGTAGATGTTACACTGAAAAATACCTAGCACATACGTGTGCACGCCTCATGGAGAACCCTTAGTGTCCTGTTCAGTGTCAGTCTGTTTGACTCTTAATTCCAGAAGACATCAAACTGTGTTAAGAGTTCACTTTACTTAAAAAAAAAAAAAAAAAAAAAAAAAAACAAAACCAGCTGAAAGTTCACTGAACTTAAACTGGTATTTTTTGAGAACTCTAGGGAAGGAGTCTTCTTCTTCTTCTTCTTCTTCTTCTTCTTCTTCTATGTTTGAGAACTCAAGAGAAGGAATATGAGTCTTCTTCCTGTTTCTTTGAGGTGTTCGAGAATTGAGGGAAGGAATAGGATTCTTCTACTTCTTTTTCTTCTTCTTCTTTTTTAATGATTTATTCTAACTGAATGCTTTCCTTGGAAGAGTGCTCCTCACTCCATCCTAACCCTCCCCTTCTCCTCCCCTCCCGCTCTTCACCCCTCCTCCACATTCTTTGTCCCCCTTTCCACTATGTCAACACACGCTACTCTTGGGGGGAAGGGAAGTGGGGGGGGGGGGGGGGGTGACCTACTGAACTCACTTCTGATCTTGTCTCTGTTATCAGTGCATCTTTCTAAACAAAATTCATGTTTCATATGCGTTGACATAATGTCTTGAATGTATATGCGGTGAAGTGTTAACTCCATTACGGCTTAAACGCATGACCAATCGATTGGAGCAAAATTTGGAAAGAGAGGGGGTTAGTTACCGCTAAGGAAACAGAGTACAGGACTAGACACAATGCATTTCAACCTTTGGGGTCTTCTTCAGGTGAAAACAAATAACATTTAGGACAGCGACATTAATGTAGTCACTTAGCTTCACATCTCCTGCTCTGACGAACTCCGTTTTGAAACTTTACAATCAATTGGAGTTGAGTTCTGTCTTGCTCCTACACACGTCTTCCATACTTACATTTCATGCCACCATATTAGCTTACATGCTAATGGGAAGGAAAAGCACAGAAGCTGTGGTATGGTTCTAAATGTGTGTTGCTTAGTTATGTTTGAGGCCAGCTGTTTATGGCAGTTATCATTCAGAAAAGTCTGAGAGCTTTCGTCCTGATTCAGTGCTGTTGTAAGGGGTGAGCTCACCCCTTCTTAGACATTTTGTTCGGAATCTGTGCCCTTGCTATAGCTTTTAAAGAGTACAAGGGGTATGGATTTTTTTTTTCTTTAGATTTAAGGTCATCCTTTTAAAAAGCTGGGCTGGAGGTAGATTTTCAAATTCATATTCAGTTCTTTCTTTCCCTTTTATTCAAACTCACACACACATATGTATGCACACATGCACGCACGCATGCATGTGCACACACACACACACACACACACACACACACACACACACACACACACACACACACACACACACACACACACACACACAGAGGCATACACAGAGCAGACTCTTTTGATGAATACAGCATTCTTATTACTTAAGATTTTGATATTGTATAACCAAAAAAAACAAAAACAGATTAGGTGACTGACTGCTTTTATGAAACAGGGATATACTCCGCTTTTTCTGTGTATAAGAATCAGATTCACTGAGCTTATTTTTACTTTTTAGTGGTGGTGCAGAATCTGAGCTGTGAGTCAAGAGAAAGAGTTGCCTTTTTTGACAAGGCGTGAAATGTAATGAAGAAGCCATTTCATTGCATGTGAGTTTGACAATGTCCAGTGGTCCAATTAGGTACTTCAATATATTAGAGGATTTTTGGTTTTGTAAAGTACACTCTCTCTATATATCTATTGTCATTTACGTGTGAAGCAGCGTGACAGGCGAAGTCTAAGGACATATGAAAGAAACCTATGCAACTTTCAAGCTTATAATCCAATGCTTCCTTACATGAACGCTTGTTTGCAAACTTTATGATAAAGGATGAATACAAGCATATACGACTTGAGATAAAGACTGAAAGTTGTGCAGTCCATACACGTAGAGTGTATTTTCATGCCATAAAGCCTTAAATATGCATATCTGTTTTGTAAATTAGCCCAGGTTCATGCACATTTTGTGAGGTTGGAACTGAGTAATTGGCATTCTGCCTGCAAGTCAGCTGATGTGAAATGTATGCATGAATGACACATTAGCACATTAAACTAAACTGAATTTGTATGTGATACATATAAAGAAGTGGCCGTCTTGAATGCCGGAACATCTAATGCTTATTACATTATGTTGTGTTATAGGTATAGGCTAAAATCAACTGTCTTTAGTAGCTTTTGAATTGAAAATTGCCTCCATATTATTAGCTAGCATTAGCTATTTTTTTTTCTTTGCTGTATATTTGAAATGTCATAAACAGATTCAAATAAATGAATGAGCACTATGGGTTTTTGTTTTGGCTTGCAAAGATGACTAGATTAACTTTAGAATGTTTGATGTTGTTAGCAAAACATCTTCCATAAGTCAAGGGGTTGATAATGTAATTCTGAATTTGAATTTAGAGACCAGACAAAAATCGATGAAGCATCTGTGTATGACTCATCGTGCATGTGTGTGCATGTGTGTGTGTGTGTGTGTGTGTGTGTGTGTGTGTGTGTGTGTGTGTACTTGCTCTAAATAGTTGCTCGCATAGCCACCGAGCAGGTAGAGCCGTTTGTGCGGGAAATGGATCAGCGAGGTGAAATGATGCCGTCTGTCATACAGGCTCTCTTTGACAATGGGGTAAGTGATCCACGTCAGTGCTATGTGGCTTCACTGTTAGGCTTTTTTTTTTTTTCCACTGTATTTTGTCATAATGGCTACCAGACTAAAAACAGGTCACTCAGTTAAAGAAGACTACTCACTGTATTTTATCATTTTCTCATTTCTGTTGTTTTGATTGTTTTATTTTTTATGTGTGCGAGAGCATCCATGCATGTGTGTGTGTGTGTGTGTGTGTGTGTGTGTGTGTGTGTGTGTGTGTGTGTGTGTGAACATGTGTACATTTGAGCATGAGGGAGACGTTGTTGTGTGAGTGTGTTTGTGAGAGAGAGAGGGGGAGAGGGAGGTACATTTTAGGTTGTTTCTCATAGGAGGGTATTACTGTGAGGAGGGGGGAGTAAGGTGGGGAGACAGGGGATCAAGGGATAAGAAATTGCATACTTAGTAGATACACATGTATGTGTGTATACATCTCATGCCACAATTTTCTCTGGACATTTTATTATGTAGAACAGTGTTCACGCACACACACATGCGCGCTCGTACATGCACACACACACACACACACACACGCACTGACACACACACATTTTAACACACACACACACACACACACACACACACACACACACACACACACACACACACACACACACACACACACACACACAATTCAGTCTATCCTCCACAAAGTTCGTTTATGTGGATGCCAATTGTTCCTCTAGCTTCAGATTTTTTTTTTTCTTTTGAGAATCGCCATTGAATAAAATGAACATGATTTTCTGTGACCAAAGGGGACAAAGATGCTATAAACAGCAATGTTCTGCTCAAAATCCACTAAAAAACAGATGGAAGTACCTGTTCATCCTATGAAGTATGGGTAGTTTATTGTTTAGCAAACAAGATTGTATGGAAAGATAACTAGTGAGTGTTGAATTGAGTAATTTGCAGTTTGCATACTCCCCAGCCCTCCATCTTAGGATTTGATTTGTTTTACTTATCTTTTTGTAGTTACAGAGGCATAAATGTCATTTTTTGGTCAGATTTTATTAATTTTCCTTGGGATGTTGATTTTCCACTTCGCAACCTCAGGGATTTAGGATTCCTTTGCTTTCTGACACAGTCAAGCCAAGTTGTTAGTAGAGTCTCCAAATGTGTTCCAGTTGATGGGCATTGAAATCCCAAGCCAGTACGGAGGCACCGACTCTACTTTCATGGTGTCCATTTTGGTGATTGAGGAGCTGGCCAAAGTGGACCCTTCCATCAGCGTCTTGTGTGACATCCAGAACACCCTCATCGACACCCTCATCATGAGTCTGGGCACCGAGGCCCAGAAGGACAAGTACCTGCCGAGGCTGGCCAAAGGACATGGTGAGGACAAGCATGAGTCATTAATTAATGCCCTGTGTGTGCCAGCACCCAGTGTGAACACAGCGCAGGCTTCCAAGGGTGGTGCAGGGTTGCTCCCAGCTGATCTGTGTGGCAGTTCAGGACAGTACTTCTCTGGGTCCTACCCCACGCCTTTGGTGTGTATTTTTCTTTCTTTATCCATCACCTTTAATTGTACACAGTGCGGTGTCAAAACTTAGCAGACGGGCAGGGTGAGTGGGGGGGGGTACATATGGACTGGTCTACATGCAGTGACCCCTCTTTGAAGAAACTGAAGCTGAAACTGAATGACTTGAGATGACACAGCTCTGCAGTGTATGGTGTTGTTTTTGGTTTCACCATACAACGATGTATGTTAGGCATGTCAGTCTCTCAGTGTACATGGTCTGTCTGTCTCTCATGGTAGACATGTATGGTAGACATGTCTGTCTCTCAGTGTACATCTACCTGATGAACAAGACCACAGAGAAAAAGGACTACTTACAATGGTGTGTAAACCAAGAATTAGAAATACAGCCTCTGTCAAGACTCTCTTTACACATTACATGAGAGGTGTGAAAACCTAGCATTCATGCACTGTTTCCCAGTCTGTTCCCATGCTGTAACTAAGAAAACTTTCAACGATGATGTGATTTTAATGATAAAAAATGTGTCGGATGTAAATCTTTCAAGTGGAAGAAAACAAAACCTATTCAAGCAGATCAAATCTTTTGCAAAGTCACATGTGGATTTGTTCACACAGCTTCTTTTGTTTTGATTTTAGTATGTACTCTGCATAGGTCTAGATACATTACTTGTGCTTGTGTATACTTGAATGTCTTTCTCAATACAGCCTACAGTTAATCTGGTAAGTTATTGGTTTTAGTCAGTCATTGTGTTTCTGAGGTTTAATCCACATTCATATGTATGATGTTAGCCTCAGTATGGTGATCATAATGCAACAAGATGTTCTTCTTCAGGTGGGGTCTTTCTGCCTGTCAGAGCCAGAAAGCAGGGTCAGACGCCTTCGCTCTGCGCACTCAGGCTGTGCGTGATGGCAACGACTATGTCATCACTGGGCAGAAGATATGGATCTCCAATGCGGAACATGCCGGGTGTTTTTCTGGTCATGGCCACGCCAAACCCACCGACGTGAGTTGTTTTGATGCTTCATGGCTTTGGTGTATGGAGGTGGTAATCAGGGGTCCTGTCAGTACGAATCAGGCCATGTCATGCTCTAAATTCAGAAACTGCACATTGCAAAACATGAAAGAGCGTGGACGTATGTGGATAGAGAAACTTAAGCATGAAAGAGTTTTTACTGGTGTCGATCCGTGCTGTCTCATTTTCCAGTAAGCCCCTGAGATATTTCCCTGAGCTGTTTAAGACTGAGTCCTAGCGTGCTGCATGATTTTTTGACAAAATGGCGGCATTTACTGCAGCAGCAGTTGATTGTGAGAATGAAACAAGAATTTCATACATAACAAAGAATACTGAACAGTTAAGTAGTGGGGAGAAAACAAGTGCAGGCTAACAATGCTACAATTCTTCCATCATTATAGTAATGACTTGGTAAAGATTAGAAATTTAAAAGAAAAAAAAAGGGGGGGGGGGGGTGTTTGAAGATGAAGAAAATGGTGACATAAAATTAAGAAAATATATTATAAATATGAAAACCCTTCACTAGGTGCATGAGGGAACCATCTTAATCCCACTTGAAGGCAGATCTCTTTATATTGCCTGCTCCCAAAAAAGAATGCTGGCAGTAAAGTACTGTTTGACAGTGTTATATAAAAGGGGACCATGGAAAGCAAAAGCAGAATTATCAGTATGTATCATCACCACAGCGGTCAGAGGCAGTGTATGAATGCTGGGCCCTGGTTTGGCTCGAAAAGGCATGAGTCATGAAGGCTTTCGTTTTTAACTTTCATTGACGAAGGCCTTAACATACAGCATTTTGAAGGTGAAACAACGGTTTGTGACTGCCGACTCATTTGTGCTTTAATGCCTCACATTTCTTTTTAAGGATGGGCGTGATGATCATTTATTTCAGTATGAAAAAAGATGGGGGAAAAAAAATCATCATCATCATCATCATCATCATCATCATCATCATCATCATCAATCCAGTTAACGTCCACAGTCATCACATTGACTATTCTGACGTTTTTGAATGTGGGTTGATGCAGCAAAAAAAAAAAAAAAAAAAAAAATCATTTCGATGATAAAAAAATCCACCCCCGCCCCTTTTTCCCCCCATCCCATCCCCTCATTTCTCAATTTCTCTTCAGTATGAAAACCCACTTCAATTAAATTCATGTTATTTATAGCCCAGTCAACCATATCAGGGTTGTCACCTTGTCAGAGACAAATCCTTGCATGGTGGTTTATATATACGGGGAAAAAAATTGACAATAATGGAGAGTTTTCAGAACACTCAAATTTTGTTAAAAATCATTCTTCCAAGGGAAGATTGTCAATAATGGAGATTAGTCAGAACACTCACATTTTGTGTAAAACCTTTCTCCAATGATTTTAGATCAGATGAGACATCTTTTATAATCAAACATATGATTTTGAAAATACTTATGAGGCTTGTTTGCTGTTGATCTGTCTCACAGGGTTATAAAGGCATCACCTGTTTCTTAGTAGACCGAGACACGGAGGGCCTCAGCATTGGCAAGAAGGAGGACAAACTAGGTCTTCGTTCTTCCAGTACCTGTGTCGTGAACTTTGATGGAGTCAGGGTAGGCTACCACAGCTGGTTTTATACTTTGTGTTCTGACTCTTTTTTTTGTTATTGTTATATATTATCATTATTATTATTATTATTATTACAATAGTTCCTACATTATCATTATTATCATTATTATATTATATTACTATAGTTCCTACTAGGTCTTCGCATGTTTAACAATGATGATGCAGTCTTTTGAGAATTTTCAAGGGAAAAAAAAACACAGACATGCCAGAATATAAAGGTATTCAAGGGAAATCAAAGACAGACGGACCGACAAAAGTTCAGATCAGAGGTACAGATTGATCAAGAGTGGCGTGCACCCATGGATTTTACACAGTGATATGAGAAGACTGCTATGAGAAGGCTGCTTTTGACACATGTATGCATCCCATGGCCAAATACATGATTGTGTTAAATAGTTGTCATATTCCTGCTTCAGCTCGGTTGTCGGTCCAGCGTCATATTGCAGTATTCTTTGCTCTTCATTTTCGTGACATATTGCTTACATGCCGGTGTTTACTGGGGGCCGGAAAGTTCAGTTGGTAGAGCGCCGGACTTGTGATCCTGGGGTTGCGGGTTCGAATTTTGGTACAGGGGGATTTTCCCCATGGAGTTAACGTTGGTTCTGACTCCATTTCCCATACAGTCCTTTCGAATGAGACTATAAACCGAGGTTCCGTGTGTGTGAACGCTCGCACATCATCTTGCACACATATAAAAATCCCATCACCAACTTTCGGAAGAGAAGGCCAGTTTGGCCATTGGTATGGATGACACATTACACATAGCATGCACCTTCCCTGAAGATGGAATATGGCTGCCTTAATGGCGGGATAAAAACGGTCCTACAGACAAAACTCCACTGCCTGTCTATACAGGGAGTGTCCGCAGGAGTATCAGCCTGCGTACGCAGAAAGAAAGAAAAAGAAAGTGTTTACCTGTAGAAGATGATAGTAGGAGCGTTTTGATATGAACTTGTAATGACACATACCTTTGTTTGACATGTGTTTCCTGTTATTATAAATGTGCATTGCAGATGCTGTAAAAACGTTTCTAATCAATACATGTTGTTTTTAATTTACACAGTACAAACATTGTTTGGCAAACATAATAAAATTGAAAATCTGATCAGATATTGTTTTGTTAGTTGCCACAGGTGATAAGTTTTCTTTCATTTTGAATTGCTAGTTTGGATGCACCTTTTCTTCACTTGTGTGTTGAGAATTGATCAAAAGTTTGGCAAGAAAAACGCAAATATCTTTCAGGTATTGTTTGCTGGGATGATTTTTTTTTCTATTTTCCAAACACAGGGCTGTTTTAGTTTATTTCACATATCTTTTTAATATGTTTTTAAATGTTGTTTTTTTAGTTGACAGTATTCTAAAGCTTGCCATTTCAGCGATCACAACAACTCTGAAGTTGTCTGTATTCCACTACTGTGTCACAGTATGTTCTTGTTCCCTTTTGCTTTGAGTTTATTATTTGCAGTACGTTCCTAATCTCCATTCTTTCATTATGTTGTACTTCAGAATTTTGCCTTTTTATCTAAATCCTACGTTTGTGAATATTGTCATGATCTTTCAGGAAATCTTTTTTGATTATGCATTGATTCATGCTTGTAATCCTTTGAAAAAAAAATTACATTTTTGTCTAGAAGGTGAGTCATACAATTCTTTTGTTGTTGTTGTTGTTTTGTAATTTTTTTTTTTTTTTTTTTTTTTTTTTTTTTTTTTTTTTTTTGCTGTCCCAACCTCTGCGCCACCTCAGAGGCAGTGCACCCACGCCGCTCATTCCGACCCCCCCTCCACAGCCACAGCCCAGTCGGCCCCGCCGCAGCCCCGGCACCGGCAATCCACAGGGAGCAGTCAATGTCAAGTCGTCAAGAGGCAAACCACCGGAGGAGACACTGCACTGCCGCCGAGTCACTTCAGTGGTGTTCAGTGGCGCCTGTTCTGATCTAACATACGCAGGACACCACCTACTAAGCCCCCTACTGACGACAATAATTGCTTAGTCGCGGAGCCGGCGTGAGTGAGCTCTCCCTCCGGAGGGCGCCACCACACGTCCGTCCAACGACAGCCTCCATGGACTCGCCGATACCGGTGACCCCGACGGAACCAAACCAAGGCCACAGACGTGGAGAGGACATCGAAACTGAGGTCACCATGAGAGCAGGGCATGAAGGGCCACAGATTTGAGACTTTTTTTTTTTTTTTTTATGCTGATCGATGAGAATGAGGATGATTATGATGATGCTACGGATTTCCATTTTCGGTCTGAGACTACATGACAGGGCTGTACTCTACGCTTCCTTTCATAATATCCCGGCGTCAACCAGGCCCGAGAGATACAGACACCTGCAGTGTTGGTCAGGAAATTTGAGCAACACTCTCAGAAAAACGCATCCATTTAGTGGATGAAACTCGACTGTGTGGTCTCAGTCTTCCCAACTGAGTCCGCAGCAACTCAACTCTGGGTAGGAGCCAGTCGGGGCAGAAAACCCACATGACTTCTGATGGGATTCGAACCCACGACCTCCCAGCCGGGAGTCCGCGACGCTAACCCACTTCGCCACGGCGGCTGGTTTGTTTTGTAATCTTTCTCCTGTCTGATATAGATTTTTTTTTAAATTTATATCTTTTCATGTAAAAGATAGTTTTGAGATGAAATTTAGTGCAGTCATCTGATCAGTCATCTTTAGAAAATCCATTTGAGTCTGAAGAGACTGCAAATACACCTGTCAATCCTACATTGGTTTATGAGCTGTCACTCCATTCAGCTGTGTTTGGGCCATTAAATTGTCCAGTTGTGTCAAACGGACCATCCTCTGTTACTGTCACTCATCATCACTCTCAGTACAAACTGGAAAAAAAAAAATGGGGCTTGAATCAAATCAAGTGGTGGCCACAAGGACTCAAGCAGACACCACCTCAAATTGCTGCATCTTGATGCTCAAACTTTCCCAAGTGATACAGGAGAATTAGAGGTAGGATCACTGTAGGCAGAGGGGGGGGGGGGGGGGGGGGGATCAGAAGTTAAATCATATCTGTTGATAGGTGAATAAGTAATGTTTAGTATGTTCTTTTGGCTGCTCAGTATTTGAACTTTTTTTTTTAATCTGCCTGCGGTCATTATGCTTTGAAATGTGCTTCAGGGGTTGAAACACATCTAATACTTGACACTGCAGCATGTTGATCTATAATGTGTGCTTGTTACATTGCACAGAAGTGCTTCCCCGCTCTTTCACACATTCACGTACAGGGAAATCGTTCATTTATGGCAGATTGAAATTAAATTGATTATACTTGACTGCCCAGCTTTGGACATTTTAATCATGATTCTGTGGTTAAATTGAGTTAACATCTGTTTTGTTTGAATCTGAACAATATTTGGGATTTTTGGTGGGGAGAAAGTAACATTGTCATTTGACTTTGTTTGGAAATTATATTTTCTGCGGATTTAGCCTGGGTATCATCAGCAAACTGAGCAGTATGTATGTGTGTGTGTGTGTGTGTGTGTGTGTGTGTGTGTGTGTGAGGCCCTTTGATCTGAACATATTTTTCATCATAATTTTATGGGTTTCTTTCTTTCTTTTTTTTGTTTGTTTAGGAATTACAATATTTGAAGAGATATCAAATGATGGTATGGCATACTTTTTGGTCACAAACCATAGAGGGATTTGTCCATTCACCAAAACACACCAATTTAGGCCCTCCACCCAAAAGGAGCATAGAGCATCAATGTTTTCTCATCATACTTCACACTGGACTGTTTATTCTGGCTAAGTCTATGGATCATAAGAGCACATTTAGCCCTTGCGCTGTTTTGATGATGATTTGCTCTCTACAAAGCCATGTATTGCTCTTAACAAGAACACCAACAAAAAATCAGACTTTTTTCTGTTTGAAATTTTTTTTTTTTTTTTTTTTTTTTTTTTTTTTTTTTTTTTTTTTTTTTTACAGAGCATAGCTTGTGTGGAGATTTCTTCCTTTTGAATTATTTGCTGCTTTTAATTGTAATGGATTAATGTTTTAAAATGTTGCTTGCAAGGGGTTGTTTTTTTTTTTGTCTGTCTTGGTATTATGTTATTTTGTATTCCATTTCATTTTTAAATAAGAATTTTTTAACATGTTTACAGATGTGTTGCTTTACCAATACTCACACTCTGCAGGCGTTGTAAAAAAAATTGTCATTTGTTTTCAGAGAGAGCCTCTTCCTGTTTTTAATCAATAAGAGTGGAGAGTTGATTATAGTTAAAACCCTTTCTTGCTTACATGGACATGGCAAATGCACAAAAGCTTACATAGGACATTGCAAATGAACAAAAGTTTACATGGACTCAGAGATACAAACACACACATGCTTTTGTGTATACACACACGCATGCTTGTGGGCACACACACACACACACACACACACACACACACACACACACACATACCACACACTCATACATAGAGATGTGTGTGTGTGTGTGTGTGTGTGTGCATTTACAAGTACCTTTGGTTGAAGCAAAATGTAGATTTAGAAGGTATTATGGCGTGGATCATACAGTCCATCTTTCTTGTATGGTCACCACCAATTATGGCAACTCAGTGTGTGCATGTGCGTGTACATGTGTTCATTTGGCTTTGTTTTGTTGTTGTTGTTTTAGTTTTGGCGTATGAAATTGGTGTGGGTGCAGGTTGGGGGAATGTAAGGATTTTTAAGATTAAATGTACACAGAGACACATACACACATGCACACATACACGCGCACGCACGCACACGCACGCACATAATGCATGCACATGCTTATCCATGTATGGAGGCAAGCAGCACACACACACACTCATGTGCGCACACACACACACACTCACACTCACACATGCATTCATACACACACACACACACACACACACACACACAAACACACACACACATACGCTCTCTCTTTCTAATAAATACTGATAAAAAGTTTACATATGTTAATGATGTGTAAAGTTCAATGCAAAATAAACCATCTGTGACTTGCCAGGTACCAGAAAGCAATATCCTGGGAGAGTTTGGACAAGGGTACAAGTACGCCATCAGTATGCTGAATGAGGGCAGAATAGGTATTGCTGCACAGGTAATTCACCCCTCACCTGTGTGTGTGTGTGTGTGTGTGTGTGTGTGTGTGTGTGTGTGTATTGTGTTTAGAAGAGTGACTTCAGTTGCTACTGTGTACCGAAGGACATACTTTTTCAACAGAAAACTATGTTTCCATGTTCATCATTGATGATCGTTCCATTATCTTCTTCCTCATTCGCTTCTCTTTAGACATCCAGCCCAGTGTCCTGGATGAAGGCAGTCGTCCACCGCAGCTCCTCCAGGGTGCCGTACAGCTTGGCCCCTAATGCTGTGGGTGTCAGCCAGTATTTGTTTCGGGATGCAGCATGCATCGGATAGTTTTGGAGGATATGTCTGCTGTCATTTGTCACTGACTACAAGGGCACTGTCCAGACTATCCAATGCTGAGTTTCGTGTGCATGTGGTGGCACAGGTGATTGTGTCCAGTTTTCATTCAGAAGATCTGCACCTGTTCCCGTCGTCGCACAGAAAAGTGGCCATCATCTGGGTTGTGTTTTGGATGCTGAAGCTGCCACTTCTTCCGCTTCTGAGCCTTGATGATGGTCTTTGCTTCATCATAGCTCACTTGGTTGTCAGTCTGCTCCTTCTGCGCTCCCTCCTTTGCCAGTGTGTGTCTGCTTTTTCATTTCCTCTGATGCCGCAGTGAGCTGGGACCAACTGCAGCACCACTTTCTCCATCTCTGCGTTCAGGGCAACTAGAGCTGTAGTGAGTGGGGGTTTAGTTCACTGTTGTGGGAGTTATTGAGGGCTTGGAGAACAGATAGTGCGTCAGAGACCACCACCACCTGCCCCTGTTGTTCTTGTGGAGTTCTGCTGGACTGTTGTTGTGGCTGCTTCACTAAGGGCTTCTTGCTTAGCTCAGAAACTGGTGGAATGTTTTCCTGTTGGGACTGCAAGTTCAGCTTCTCTGTCTCTGTAGCGGATGAAGATTCCTGTTTCTCTCCATCTTTCTTTGCTTCTGTGGCAGAGCCATCAGTAAAGACATGGGTCCAGTCTTCTTGTCGGTACTGACTGACTGCAGATATGCTCCATGGCCAGGGCTTTTCTCTGGGTGTCTGACTGTCTTTCCCCTTTTCTCCATGCCCGCAGTGCTGGTGACGATTGTTGGGAACATTTGCCTCTTCCAAGATGTGTGAGCTGCACATGCAGGGATAGGTTTTGCTTCATGTTCCATCATGACTGGCATTTGTCGTTCAAGTCTTCTCGACTGGTGAATGAAGCTGTCTCTTTTTAGTCGGCTCTTGGTAGGTTCCTTATTGTTCCATTATGATTGGAATCTTTTTTTTTTTTTTTTTTTTCCTATGAGAGGACAGATCAGAGTAAAGTGAAGTGAAATTTAGCTGTCAAGATGTTAAGGGAATTGAAAGGCAATTTTTATTGTGTGTGTGTGCATGTATGTGTGTGTGTGTGTGTGCATGCGTGCACACGCGCGCGCGTGCGCGCGCACGTGTGTGTGTGTGTGTGTGTGTGTGTGTGTGTGTGTGTGTGTGTGTGTGTACATGTGCATGGCTGGTATAGGCAACAAGACAGATCAAAATAAAATGAAGTGAAATTCAGCTGTCTAAATGTTTAGGGAACAGAAAGGCGCAATTTTCACTCTGTGTGTGTGTGCACACACATAAACATGTGCATCCAGTCCTCCCAACCCAAGGCATGCTTACAATCACATAGCTAAACAGTTTATATCATCTGTAACCCATCTGACTGCTCAGGCAGCGCCAGAGCTCACCTTGCCAGTTGATAGGCCAGTATTGTAAACATGATAGTTCTTTAAGCAATTCCTGTGTCATATGTGATTCACTGTAGAGTTTCGTAAACAAGTGAAATAGCTCTATAAGTGATTCCTTTGTTGTATGTGAGTTGTAGAGTGTCGTAAACAATTAAAATAGCTCTATAAAGCAACACCTCTGTCGTATGTGACGTATTGTAGTGTGTCATAAACAGTTAAAATAGCTCTGTATATGGTGAAAATAATCCTTTTCTATTTGAATGTATGTAAGATATCAAAAATGAATTTTTTTTAAAGTTTTAAAAGAAAATAGCTCTGTAAGTGATTCCTTTGTTGTATGTGATTTACAGTAGAGTGTTGTAAACAATTTTTTTTTAACCTATAAGCGATTCCTCTTGTCATATGTGACTTGTTGTTGATTGTACCATGTGAGTTTGCTCACTGATCCGTAGTGTCTTTGCTCCCTGCTTCCAACCAGATGCTGGGTTTGGCTGAGGGCTGTTTCGACAGGACTGTACCCTACACCTTGGAAAGGAAGCAGTTTGGCCGCAGAATCTGGGACTTTCAGGTCTGTACATCAGTTTGGCTTCATGGTTAGGCGTTATTTTTTAGGTCAAGTACACAAGGAGTGTTATTCACAATGTTCATCTAAACATCATTTGGTTCTGCATTGTTTTCTGTCTGTGAATATACATCATTGTTTTGCCCGTAAATGTGTATCCATTGTTTTATCTGTAATTATGCTTATTCAATTGTATTCTGTCTGCAAATGTGTGCATCATTGATTTTGTAAATGGATATGTATATATATACAAACACATGATCAATTTGTCAGTGAATGCATGAATCATTGACTTTTAATGCAAACGCTTTTATTCATTTGAAAAAGAAGAGTGCACTGATCTTTTGCAAAGATCCTGGATCCTTGGTTCAAATTTTGCACATGGAATTTATTATTATAAAAGGAAAAAAAGCTTTTGTTTTTCATTCCTATCCATGTATTGAGAAAATTATGACAGAGCACAGTCCAGAGTTAAAAAGATGTTGAAAACCGTGAAAGAAATTCAAGGATCCACCCTTGTATCTTGATCTGCACAAAGTTGATGGGGTTTCTCCTCAGTCCCCATTTCCTCATTTCACACATATTTCATTTACATTGGTTCAGAAGCTTTTGTGTAATCTTGCAGATAAACAGAAACCAGCCATCAGACGCTGGCAGCAACAAAACCTCTTTGTGTGTGAGGAAATAAGAATGTACTCTGAAATCTGTTTTCTCCAGAGCCATTACTTTTGCTGTTAGGTTCGGCGAGGCATTGTTCTGACTTGTGCAAGTCCCCTTTTTGTTCATTCTCAGACAGTTGGAAAAAGTGCTATGTGTTGCTTGGATGTTTTCATATTTGTGTTTACTGGTTGATAAAACAGTAGACAAAGCAGTTGTACATTTGACTGCTGTGAACTACAAATTAACTGCGTGCTATCGGTCTGTTTTGCATCATTATGGAATTGTGACATGAAAATTTTGTACCTAGTTATGTTTTGTGTGTATAGATCTGTTTTCCATCTGTATGCTTGTTAGTCAAAGTGACTGACATGTAACTGTGTGTCTTGTCTTTCTCAGTTTTTTGCTCTTCTGTCTGATTCATAGGTCTTAACTGCATTTAATTAAATCACAGTACATACTAATATATGAAGTGCATGTTCCCATTTGTGTACGTATTCTCACATTCACAAGTATGTGCACATGCACATCTGTTAGTGTGCTCACAAGCATACACGCAGTGGCATATACTCAAATACGTATATACGTTTTATTTTTATCAGGTACACAGACAGAGACATTCGAAACTGTGGCAATTCACAACCAGTTATATATTCCTCTTAGACAAATTTTAAAAGGCTTTTCTTTTTTTTTCATTTTTTTTTTTTTCCGTTGATATGCCTCATAAACATAGTTTGCTTTACAAAGATTCCCCCATCATTATGAGTTCGCTGTCACTCAGTTGCCAGTGCACATATATAAAAAGAAATATGTATGCACTTTGGTTTGTTGATTGCAGGGCATGCAGCATCAGATAGCTCAGATTGCAACGCAGATAGAAGCTGCACGGCTGATGGTGTACAATGCCGCCAGGCGAAAAGAGGCAGGGCTGTCAGTGGTCAAGGAGGCTTCCATGGCCAAGCTCTTCTGTGCTGAGGTGGGTGACATGCAGTTCCATTCATTTGTATGGGATGTCCTCATTTCCAATAGTTACCCAAAACAAAATTCATAGGAAGTAAAGAAACCCAAATTAGCAATTGATTCTGTAAAGTCTGTTCATATTTGACAAACTTGAATTCATAAGTATCTGACAATCCAGGCTGTGTTTTTATGCTGCAAATGATATGCTGACATGGATGAAAAGGTTTACATATAAAAGGAATTTGAAGAAAAAAAAAGTTCTCGTTTATTCTTTTTGCTCATATCATTACTTTTGATTTTCAGCATAGCATAAAATGCTTGCTTCCTACTTACTTATCATGTTGGGGGTTTTTGAAGAGGGCCAAGAAATTACTGATCGGCTCTCCTTTTTGGTGCACTTGCGTATGTTTAATTCAGGAAACAATCTGTGATCTTTCTCTTCAGATGTAATTGAGATGATAATCACACAGTTACGCTGGGCTGATGGGGCACACAAATCAAGAAAGTGGTACAAGAATAAATCTGTAAAATTGTATGTTCAAAAGATGCTTTTCTTGGTGAGGGTAGACATACTCCTCAGGTTTCATGTAAAGAGAAGTCATCTAAACTGAAGAGAGTAACCAACTGAGTTGTTCTTGTACGTTTAGGATTTCATTGCATGGGAAAAGCATCTTTCTCGTTCACCTCCTTAGTACCACGCCCAACTCTGCCCTGTTAGGCTAGGGGTAATGGTGGCACCATGTTTCCTTAGATTTCCCCATATTGCCTTTTCTTTTTTCTCTCTCTCAGGGAGTTGCATGACTATGGAGCATCACATATGTTTGCCTTTGAAATGTTGCACTGTGAGAGCATTGTTTTGTGATATCATTGTATTACTGATAATCCCTGTTCTCTGTTCTGCAGCTGGCAACACAGACCACATCAAAGTGCATTGAGTGGATGGGAGGTGTTGGTTTTTACCAAGGACTACCCCATAGAGAAATACTACAGAGACTGCAAAATCGGTTAGTACTTACTGATTCGTCTTCGGGGCTAGCTACAAATTATGTTACAATGTAGATCTAATGAGTTTCCTTTTAATAAAGAATCATCCAGTTTTCAGCGGGTTAAATCATTCAGTTCACATCACAATGAAAATTGTGTCAACGTTAGTGTCCATGAATCAAGTATATAACTCTGTTATCCTGCATATCTTGGTTTGTGTAATAAAATAGTTTCCAAGAAAAGATTATTCTTTGGTTAATTGTTCCAGACCTTTGATTTGAATCCTTTTTACTGCTTATTTAAACTTGCAGGATATCATCATTTTTATTTTTATGTTCTAGAATCATATACATGGGTGGCATCAGGGCTGACAGATACGAACAATCAGAAACTCCTGAATGGCATGAAAAAATAGCTTTTTTTGTTGTTGTTTGTTTAAAGCATCAAACTAACTTTATGTGAACTTTTGAAACTCAGATACTTTTGTTTAATCACCAAAATATACTCACCTAGATCAGAATCAAGTTCCACATAAAAATCTAGCTGTGAAGGTAGTGTGATATGCATATGCCCCTTTTTTTGTTGGTCATGTGTATACCTGACTATCACATTCACTTACTTTTGAAGGGGAAAATTCAGACTTCATCTGTAACTATGAAGTCAGTTTATCAGCTTAGGTCATCTTGCACACCTCCACTTTAGTTTGAATGGATTTGCCAGCTTACGTTGCAGTTTACATGGTTTTCTGAGCTGTTGTGGATTCAGCAGTACGTGGGCTGCTAGATATTTTCAGCAATCATGTTGCGTGGACTGTTGACTGTCACCATTGCTTCTGGTCACATTTGACATGAACTGAAAAATGTTTTTAACAAATTTTGATATCTGAGCATTTTCCAGATGGGCCCACTTTCCAAACTACCTCTGTCCTTAAATGATGTGTCTTAATGTTCACAGCTTCCCATACATCCACAGCCTTGATATGGCCCCTCATGATAAGCTGGGCTATAAACATGAATTCAGTTCTCAATTATCCCATACAGGAACAAATTATATGGCTACTTTTGAGGGGCAGAATAAGGAAAATCAGTAGTTACGTGGAATATGACAGGCAGAACTGGGCAGAACATTAGTTAGAAGGTTGATTCATGCTTATTGTGTGTCTTTTGGGTATAGTTTGATGCAATTCTATGGAATGACACCATGTGATTGAATTTTGTGCATACATATGTTTTTGTGTAGAACTTATGTTATTACAGGTTTTTTTTTTTCTAAATCTAAACTGTCTAAATGAAAAATACCAATGTAATTCACTGGAAAAGGTTAAACGCGTTTGATGTTGTACCTCAGGCACAATCTACGAAGGAACCAGCAACATCCAGCTGAACACCATTGCCAAGTGTATTGAGAGGGAACTGCACTGAACTGAGCTGACACGGCTTCACTGAGGGATGTCTCTGGCTATTCTTAAACAGTTTTTTGAAGAAATCACCGGTGATGGTAGCTTTCCAGCATCAAAGCACTATCCCTGAAGCTGGATTGTTCTGAACAGAAAGACGTGGGTCAACTGTGTTTAGAATTCTGTATTAAATATCCCTGAAACAAGATTTTTAAAGGAAAATGAACTGCATTTTCTTTTTGTTTTCTTAAGCAGCTTTCCTATTATGCTAGTCTAGAGTCAATTGTTGAAAAATATGATTTACCGCTTTGCAAGTCTCGGGTTATGCTGCGATCTGTTAAAAGATACTCTCTACTTCTTTGCTAGTCTTGGCTATGCTGCAATCTGTCAGTGTGTGTGTGTGTGCGCGCGCTTGTGCTAGTTTGAAGCAAATGAGTGTGTATAAAGTAATATTTCTCTGACACAAAATGGAAAATCATTTGTCAGCAATGGATCGAACTCTATGAAGCTAGGCCGTGATCAGAGTTGAGATGCCTCTTGTTTGCAGCCTTTATCATGCTGATGTTTTCAGTTACTTAGCACCTACAGTATGGTTGTGTTTAGTTATTTAATGATGAAACTATTTATCCAGAGGCAAAAATCTCTTTTTTTTTTTACAGAAAAAAGGGAACAATTTATGTTCCAGAATTAACTGGTCCATTTATATGTTTTTATATATGGGTGTCTTTTACAGTCAAACATGATATACTTTTCAGAGATTGTATGCATGCAAATTTGATGTGTGTAGTAACACACAGAACAATAAGTAAACGATTACATTACATTCAGAGGCTCAATGGTAGTGAAAATATTTAGAGCATATCAATTTTTTTGTCTCAGTCCAGACGCTACCATATTTGATCCTTGGGGACATTGGTAGGAGGAAAAACTCCAGCATGATTATTATGCATGGTTTCTTTTCTTTGATTTATATAACTAACTACACACTTGGCAAAATTCTGTACATGATGTAGTCACATATGTATATATTGTATAAAGATTGATGTGGATGTGAAAAGAGTATGTACAGTTTTAAGGCAGTTCTCAATGAACAAACTTGATTACCTGTTACCTACAGTTGTTTCTGTTACTTCTCTTGTTTTGTGCATAACTGGTCTGTACCCAACGTACATTGAATTTCATTGGGATGATCGAATGAACGGTTGTTGATTTACAGACAATTAAACAGAGGATGGGTCGTCGAAAATCAAAGTTCGCAAAATCTGTTCAGTTTCACAAAATCATTTCAATAGTGGGTGTGGCCACCGCCATTGGCGACATTCCACGCAGCGACTCCTCATCGAGACCAGTGTTCTGATGACCCTCTGAGGGATTCTCTGCCATTCCAGTTGCAGCATTTGGAAGAGATCCTGGCGGTCTCTGGGAGGTGGATGGTTCTCCTTCAACGTCTCTCCCCAACTCATCCCACATATGCTCGATGGGATTGAGGTCGGGACTATACGCCGGGAAGATCATCCTGTTGATGCCGGCCTGCACAATGAAGTTTTTCGGCCACCCGGGCCCTATGTGGCCGAGCATTGTCGTCTTGGAAGACTGCCATGGGTCCTATCCGTTGCATGGTCGGAACAACGAAAGGCGCCAGGATTTCATCCCGATAGCGGATGCCTGTGAGGTTTCCATCAATATGGTAGAGTGGTGTCTTGTGGTGGAGGCTGAAGGCACCCCATACCATAACAGATCCTCCCCCAAAGGCCCTGGTCTGGCGAACAGCTGCATCAATGTAACGTTCACCAACACGCCTCCAAACTCTAGTTCGGCCGTCATTGTGTTCAAGACTAAACCGCGACTCATCTGAAAAGAGGACCTGGGACCACTGTTGTTGGTTCCATCTCACATGACGATGGCAGAAAGCTCGGCGAGCCAGCCTATGGGCTGCTAGCAGTCGTGGTCGAACAGCTGGGCGACGTGATCTGAGGCCGAAGTGGTGAAGACGGTTTCGTATGGCTTGACGGCTGAGGATGGTGTTATTTGCCATACGAAGCTGCCTTTGGATGCTGGTGGAAGTGGTATCCCGCTGCAATAGGGCCTGCCTCTCGATGAAACGATCTTCTCTGGGAGTAGTCTGCCTAGGCCGACCTGACCCGTGCCTCTCTCTTCAACGCTGTTGGTCGCCCTAAAACGCTGATTCAGTCTAACAATAACTGAATGATGCACCCAGTCGTCGCGCCACTTCAGCCTTTGCAATGCCATCTTGTATCCACGCAATCGCCCTGGTTTTGTCAAAGGTGCTAAGTTTTCTTCGTGGTGGCATGGTGAGAAAAGGGCTGAGTAACCAACCCCGCGCTTAAACAGCCAAAAGAAGGGGCATAAAACTCACTTGAGAGACTGCTCTTGCACGGGAAAAAAGAATTTTTCATTTTACACATCTTGTGTCGCCAGCAAGCTTGATGCAAAACAGGCACAGTTAACGCAACTTTGCACTTTTTATCCCGCGCGGTAACGAGGTCACCAGACCCCCCCCCGTGCGCACTACCAGTTGACACAGGCTGGATTACACACTGCTGTGTGAGATTCCATCATTGGTTTGCCGCATAAAAAAAAAAAACAATGTTTTTTGAAGGGATGAATCAACCCCCTGTGTGCAAACACACTTTTAGGTCAGGAACACTGATCGTGTAAGTATGTGATCTCAGTGATCCTTGTCTTTATTTTTCAGTGTGTAATCTTTTAATTCATGGTTGTGGATTGTTGAGTTATGCGTGGCCCAGCCATCCCAGGTTCACGAAAGAACAAAGGATTGCTCAACATGCTTTCAGCACTGTTTTGATTCTTGCTAAGAGAAATAACCATACAAAAGCTTTCCAGCAGTTAATATCAATTTGTGCTTGGTTGATAAGTTCTCCTACGATGGAAATCGGTTTGTGGGTTGTTAACGAGAATTGTACTTTTGATTCATGAACATTTCATTTGGCAAAGCCACAGAAGACAAGTTCAGAGCATTTTTTGAAATAAATTGGTGAAATTTTCTTCAGCGAAAGCTAAAATCGGCTTCACAGCATATCTAAAGGGTTTCAAATTTAGAAAGCTGAACGATCTGTGTAGGTTTAGCAGTAATATTCACTATTGTGCAGGGTATGGGATGTGTTTCCTATAGGGAGATAAACTCACCCAGTTACATGAGTGTGAGCGACCAAGAGTATGTAAACCTGAACCCAAAAATCTGAAAGAAATTGGAAATGAAATGAGGCAGGGAACAGTAAACAAGTGGGGTAGTCTTTGCTCCCATAAGGAAACCTAACACAGAGTAACTTTTATTCAAGACTGGCACAGCCTTTTAAACTTGAATAAAGTCAGACAAATACAAAGACAAACAATCTAATAGTGGGGGAAAACAAGCGCAGGCCAACAACTAAATTGTCTTCATAGTAATGATTTGGCAAAACTTTGAACTTAGGAGGAGAAGGAGGGGGGGGGGGGGGGGGGGGGGGGGGGGGGGGGGGGGGGGGGGCAGGAGGTTGAAGATGTTAAAATGGGAACATGAAATTAAGAAAATATGAAAACTCTTCACTGGCTGCATAAGGGAACCATCGCAATCCCTTTTAAAGGCAGATATATTTGTATTGCCTGCTCCGAGGCCTTTCGTCCGCTGGGTCAGAAACTCATCAGGGAGACACGGCTGGCTGTATCTGCGCTCCTGGCGTCAAATAGAGACACACCACAGTCCATAATACCATGGTGTTCTCACCACCAAGGGTGCAAAAAAGAATCCAATAGCACCCCCGAAGCAGCCAGCGAAGAGTAGTAAAGGAAACCAAACGAAAGTGTGGGGAGGAAAAAAGTTGCTTAAAAACTACAGATATTATGCAAATAGTATAAAATGCAAAATCTGAAGTTTTCGCATATTCTGAATGAAGTTCAAGTCAAACCTCTATTTGTTTTATACATAATTAGATAAATGAATCTGTGTCTGTTATTTATCTATGTATGATACATTGTAATAAAATGAAGATTTAAACAGGTTCAAAATCTTTTCCGTAAGCGACAAATTCAATAGTAATCCAAGTTTTCACTGAAAGGGCTTCTTGAGGAATTTCTTGAAGCCCTTGCGGCAAAAGCTTTAATTTTGTTAAGTTTGTCCCTGTAGAAAAGATTTTCAGCTTACGTGTGTGTGTGTGTGTGTGTGCACGTGCGTGCATGCACACATTTGTATGTGCGTATGAGCTTGTGTGTAAATTAACATACACATTTTTCGCCAGATCTGAGATTTTACAGTGGAAAGATTTTTAACAAATTTCAGATGGGGTTTTTGGAAGATGTATTTTAAAGAATTGTGTGAATGAATGACTTGAGTTGATTTCAACATGGTGACAGGCCTGATATGGCCCTTTGTGGTCGGCTGGGCTATAAGCAACATTACCTTACCTTACCTTACCTTACCTTACCTTACCTTATGTTTTTATATATAGATAGATAGATAGGTATAGACATATGTGTGTGTATATGCTGGTGTGTACACCGCTGAACTCCAATACATCAATGACCAATTTCTACTGAGCATCAGATGGGTATTTTTGTGAACTCGTCTTGAAGAAAATAAAATTCCTAGATCTCTGTTCCTACTGTATATTTCACATCCTGAGAAAAAAAAAAAAAACCAGATATATTCATGAGGACAGACCTGTTTTACTTATTCAGTATTCTTGGCAAAAGTTTACAGAATTGTCAAAAGAAATTGGTATTTAAAGAACAGAAGTCTGAAGCGCATATTTTTGCAGCCTGCAAAATGATGCTGTTTTTGGTTCCAAGAAGAAATCAGTTTTTGCATGTAAAATTTAACAGTCAGATGTCTTCACATCATTTTTGTGTGTTCATAACAGACAGTTACCTTTACATTTGTTTGTTTCATGTTTGCATTTTTCATTGTATTGTTAATGCCTTCACGCTTGTTAAGGAGGTAAGCTTCTCAACAATACTGATCATCAAAATCAGCAGATGAAGACATAACGAAACTAATATTAAAAAGGATTATGTATTGAATAGAAAAATGATGAGCAGATATGAGTTGTATTCGGGTCATACCTGACTGAACACATAGGCATGTGTAAGAAACGAGGCCATTCATTCTGCTTAAAGGCATGCCTGCACACATAGCATTTATTGAAACGAGAAGCACGGGTTGTGTAAATGTTACATTTCTTTGATGATTGTGTGACTTTTTTTTCACACTGTTGTATTTCTTGGTCAGTTCCAAAAGCAGATGCTGAAGTTTTATCAAGAAGCAACAGCAGCATTATCAGCATAGACTGGATTCATTTTTAAGATATATACAGTGAGGAATAACCAAATGTGTTTCATGGTGAATTTAGTACAGAAACATAGTTGTTTAAGAAAAAAACAGAAAAAAAAAACAGAGATTGAATTTGACGAAACTGACTTGATCGTGTTGAAAAACTAGTCATTTTCTGATTTTGTGGTCCAGCTTTTTAAGTTTGTCGCAAAGCCTCATTAGTGGCGTCAGATTGCACCCAATTTGAAAGTGTGTTTCAGATATTTTTCCAAATGATAATTTGACTGTAGAAGAAGACAAAAGTATGAGACCGTCAAACTTTGGAAACATTATTCGATCACTTTGTTCTTGTTTATTATTTAAGAATTGTCCTCGGTTTACTCTGCTTCATGAAATATTAAATATCTGCAATTGTTTTTTTTTGGAGATAAACAATGTACCATATATGTAATGATTTCTGAATCATGTGCCAACATGTATTGATTTTTGTTGTGAAGAAACCATGCTGCTAAACAGGAAGTTCTTTTCTTCCTTTTTAAGTTCAGTTTGTGTGTTTGCAACACAGATTAAAATGGAAGCACAGAAAACTTAGATCCTCCATGCCTTGCTGATGGATGTTTTGTTCCACTCAACTGGGAAACGATTTTACCCATAGGCTTGGGTTGGTGATTACAGAATTAAGGAATTTCTGTATGCATTTTTTTTTTTTAACTTCATTAAAGATGGTTTTCCTTTAATTTTGGGTTTGTTTTTTTTTTGTTTGTTTGATCTGACGCAGAAGTCCGTCATCGTTGCATTGGAAATAAAAATCTATAGATTTTTTGCCATTTCACAATGTAAACAAAATTGTTGATCACTGAGTTCAAGTAAAAAAGAAACTAGTGATGTTCCAAGTTAGCGATCAAGGTACTCAAATGAATAGTTTATTCAGTTAAGAACCTCCTTGTTATAGAGAAGCATTAATAGTGTTAGCTTGCTTTGTCTTTCTGCTTGCAACTTATATATGGGAATTTGTTTTGATGATCTGGTCTTGTGTAATCTGATTGAAGTGAGAGAGATTGATTTGAAATGAGAGCAAAAAACGAGGTTTTGAAATGAATAAAAATGTGGAATATTCATTCTGTCTACTGAAGTGCTGGGGTGAACATTTCCCTAACATTTTCTTCAATTTTTCTCCCTTTCACAAACTCTCACATACACGTACACTTACACACAATGATACAAACTATAAGTTATGATACGGTGGTTAGTGTTGTGGACTTGGAAGGTTGGGAGTATGTGTTTTCAGTTCTTGAACCTTTTTCTACTACCCAACACTGAGTGTCCTGTGGGCTGAAAATAGAAGACTGGAACCACCCAGTTGAGTTTCTTCCACTTTATGAATGCGACTCTGAGAGTGGTGCTCAAATTTCAGGACCAACACTGCAGGTGTCTGTATCTTCTGGACCTGGTTGACGCCATGTTATATTAATTATGGAAGAGTAGGGTGAAGCCCTCTTAGGTAGTTTTTGACCAGAACATATTTCCATGGCATCATCTTCATTATCCTCATTACCAGTAAAAGGAAAAGTCTCAAATTCTGTGTCCCTTGAGAGCACTGTTCTCACTGTGACCTCATCTTTTATTCCCTCACCATAGTGAGTTATCAAATTGGTTTGTATTGGCAAATTCATGAGAACTGTCATTGGACGGACATGGTGGCTTCCTTGGGAGGGTGCTTTCTTATTCTGCGACTAAGCAATGATTTTTGTCAGCAAGAGGTTTGACAGGTCTTGTCTCGATGTTGAATCCGAACACGTAACACCAAACACCACTGAAGTGACTTGAAACCAGTGCAGTGTCAGTGTCTCCTTGGATGGACTGTCTCAAGTCATAATATAGCTCGCTCTCTGTAAAATGCTGGCATTGGGCTGCAATGGTTGTGGCTGAGTAGGGGGGTGGGGGGGGGGGGGGTCCGAATGATCAGCCTGGGAGTAATGCCATTGGAAGGCATGGGGAATGGGAGTTGAAAATACAACAACTGGACACCATGAGTGGGTTTGAACTCGTGATCGCTGGTTCCACAGGCTACGTTCTAATCATTTGACCTCGGGCCCCTCTACTTAAAGATACAATGCAAGGTCCTAACATTTCAACTGTACAAGTCATCATTTCCTCATGACTATTCACAAGGAGAAACAGAATTGGGTACGTCTATTTTTATTCATTTTGCCAAAGGCACACACACACACAGACACACACTGGATAAACAAAATGTTTTTGCCTTTTGTTACATATATTCAGAACACATCCATGACTGCCCATTCTATGCAATCGCAACTATCTCCTCAGCTCAGATGCAGCTGCATACTTACTCACGCCATCCAAAGAATCATAAAGAAGGCATTTCACTGATTTCTCATTTGTTGCAAGGAACATGGAGGATACAGGATGCAAAACCTTTGAACAGGAAGCCCTGGGCAAACCAGCGGTAAGAATTCTTTATCTTTATGAATTCTGCAGGCATTCATGAATTTTTTTTATACATATCGCGCACCCAGAGAATGCACTTGCCCCTGAACACACAAAAACACACTGGCACACATACAGATTCTAATGTCCATGCAACCAAGCACATTTAGCGAAAAGACATTTGGAAAAAAGAAAACAAAAGTTGCATCCCACGAAGAAAATCACAACAGCAAGTTCTAGTAATGAAGCAACACTCGCCCACGCACAAAAATGCCTTGCATTCACATTCCTCTCAAACAGCAAGATAAAGAAAATCACAATGCTTCACTTAACTCGAAAACCATCACAAGACTTTTAACCTATGACTGCTGATATGAAAATACACATACATCATATGCTGCTTCTCATTCCATCATGAAAACATACTATTTCCAGTGTTCTCAAATACCAATACTTCTGACTAGTTCTTCACAATCCAGATGGGTTTAACTCTTGGCGTGTTACAATTAAAACCTAGAAATGATACTTTTATTCAGATATTCTAGAGTTGAGAAGATCAAATATCATACTCATTTCAGATAAGCCATGATTCTTCAGAACTCAAAGCTCATCCTCCCCCCTCCCCCCAGATTCATGGATAATGGTGAAAATCAAAAACTAGAAATGTGGGGAGGAAATCAGAGACAAAGAATTTTGTTTGTAAGTGGCAGTCTTATTCTCAGAGTTCTAGTCAATTGTTCAGTATACTAGCAGACAGCATTGAAATCGTGATTTATCTCATGTTCTTCATGAGAACAGCCATAGTCATTTTGTCTTACCAGTTGAAAGCCTCAAGGCAAGCTAATGTCATTCTCAGACAACATGCTTTCACCAAGATGCTGTGAAAGTGAAAAATATTTGTATGAACAAATGGTCCTGATTGTGGTTGGATCAAGAAGTTAATGATACACCACCTGATGCTCAGATTGATGTCAGATCACACCACATTGAAAACAAAGTTTCAAATATTTTTCCATAGAGGAGGGTATGCCTGCTGCCTCCCCCATCCCCACCTCCCCCGAATTTCAGGGATTTTTGCTTCTCATAATTTGGACCCGTGTATCTCTTGAATTATTCAGGACATTCCAGTGATAGTTTAGGTACTGTCAAAAACCTAAATCATCTATTTGTTATCTACTTTCTGTTATTCCAAGTTAAATAGGGGGGGGAGGGGGGAGTACTTCATATTTTTAAACTATACAGTCAATGACACAAGTTCTTACTGGATCCAAGCACACAATATCTTTACAGTGGATGTCCCATCTGACTACATCACCCTGACAAAGTATTTCCCTTATGACCTATGCATTTCATAGACACTTGACCATGTCTCACCTCTGCCGATGATATGGGTCTTAACAAGAACCACATCCTTTAATGACGAAGCCATTGTGAAAAGCAAGGGTTATGAGAAAAGACATCGTCAGGAGTATTTAGTCAGAAGAAACATCTGGGAAACATGAACTTTTATGCTATGTAATGTTTGCTTCCAATATAAATGATCAGCGCATGAACATGGGTCTTCACTGCTGTAATCAACAGATGTGACTGATAATGATTACATGCTTTTTTTTTTTTTTTTTTAGTTTCGACAAAGGTGTGGTTGGCCTAGTGGGTAAGGGGTCAGACTCTTGTGTCCAAGGTTCCAGGTTCAATTCCCACTCTGGATAGGCAGGCTGGAAGCTACTTTCTCTTCAGAGTTATCAGTCTAAACTCCAGTCCCTACCTAGCCTCCTTGGACTTGCATTAAATCCCATTCTCATTCAGAAATGATGTCATTTTAAGCCAGTGGGGTGGATGTCCCGAAAAAAAAAAAAAAACATCCTCTGATCTCATGTTTCGACATCATTCCTGAAGACAGAATGTGGCTACCTTAATGATGGGATCAAAAACACTAAAATCTCACCAATGTTAAACCTCAGATTTCTAGCTAATTTGGCACAGCTCGGGTGAAAAACATTTACCAGTGCAGTATTCATTGCTTCCTTTGCTTTCACTCCTTGGCTGCCACAGCTTAGCATTCTCATCAATGGAGGATTGACAATAACCTGATGTTATCACTGACTGTTGTGATGGTAACATTCTGCTTTTTAACAGCACCACAGATAACCCCATATGCTCTATATCTGTTGTGATGGTACTTTTCCAGAAATTTGACAATGCATTGCCAATGAGTGACCTGATGCTGACATGTGGTGGAACTGCTGGCTGTCCAAAGCACAATGTCTTGCTAATGAATGACCTGATGCTGACGTGTGGTGGAAATGTAGATGATGATCTCTTGTTGACAGTTCTTGCCACAGCTTTCTGACAGTCCAGCAGATGTATGCTCTGCCAATGATCATTCCCATCTGGACACCCGCGGTCTGGAGGATAAGCCCCCGTCTTCATCCATCGTCACATACGTCTTCTTCCTTGTATCGTCTGTCAAGTTCATGTAGGCAATGTAACCCAGGCTGCCCAGGAATAAGGTAGCTCCTATACCCATCACAAATTTGTTCTGAAACAAGGTTAAACCCCATGACTATTTTGATACCATCTATTTATGAAGCATTTTGTCAGAAAACCGATAAATAAAGAAGGAAAAAAAAAAAAAAAAAAAACAACTGGAACAGAAATGAAGCAGAGAGAAAATTTTCCTATTATTCACAGAACATCCTGAACAAGTCTGGCAGACAATTTCAGTTCTATTTTCACCTAGAAATTACAGAATGATAATTTGCATGGTATTTTTCCTTCCTGCTACCTGTTCTACTCTTCTGTGGCTGCTTTGAGAGAATGTTTTACTGCAACTTTCCCCATACTGGTGAACCTGAAAATGCCCTTGACTTACCAGTTGCTGCAGGCATGTCTGTTTGATATGCTGAGAAGGCAAACAGTTGCATAGTCCCAATCTGTAGTGAAACACCTACTTCAGTTACCTTAGTGGTGGCCTGTTGCAAAATCCTACTCGAAAATGCAAAGAAAGCTATCAGTGTGCATGGTGAAAAGTCCACTCCTGAATCAAATTGAACAGCTGACAGTGTTATTCATGTTGAAGCCATGTGCGCAGACGATGTTATTTGGTATTGGTAAGCTACTGAATCATCTTAATTTAAAATCTGAGGGGCATCTACAATATTTTGAGTAACTAACTTTTTTCAGTTTTTTTTTCCCAGTAAGTTATAGACATTTATGAACTCTCTCACTTCACAGCATCCAGGTCTGGTGAGTCCAGATAAGAAAGCGATTTTGGAAACAAAACATTGACCACCATAGCCCCAACCTTCATTTTGCAGTGATTTCAATTCCTAAATGAAAAAGAATTTTCCTTAACGATGAAATTTAAGATGTCTGCAAACTTTCCTGATTTTTCAAGGGCAGAAATAGTTCTGCTTGAATGCGGCACTGCCTGGATACATTCTGCTAGTTGTAGCCCCTTCTTTGCCTGATTGGGGGTGGGTGAAATCCAGGATGGTTTACCAGAAGTGTCATGTAATAAACATTCTTTACCTTTGGTAGACCCAAAGTCTAAACTGTCACCATTTTTGGAAAGACTGCCATCCCTGACACTGATCATGGCACCCACACTGGAAAGATTGTGACACCAAACCACTCTTCACTGCACTGCTTTAATCTTGTCTAGACACTTCTGAGTGTGCATGTCCAATAATGCTGGTATATTTCTGAAGGGGTTAAAGTTCTCCAATCTGGGAGACTGTTGCTACTCATGCAACTGACAGCAAATTCATTTTAGACCCACCCCGTCTTCACCCAAGCTTTCTTGTTTCTGCATTAACAAATTATCTATGTGTGATTAATGGGCAATCTTCTTCAGGTAGAGAAAGAAAAGATGCGAAGTGAGGTGGGAAGTGGGGTGGGCCGTGGGATGCGTGTGTGGTTATGAAATAAGATTTCGCCCAACTGACAACACCAACAGTGACAGAACATAACACTAACAGTACAGTTTCAAAACAGAGTGACTGTGTGGGCAGAAAATGAAGCAAATTTAGAAAGAGAGGGGGTTAGTTACCGCTAAGGACATAGACAAACAAAGCACAGGACAAGACATAACTTCTTCTTCTTCCGTAGAGTCTCCACAATCAACAGGTTGATTATTTTGAGACTGTGTGATGGGGAATCTGCTGAAAAAAAAAAAGAAAAAAAACCCTATTCTAATTCCTATTTCATTAACACACAATTACTCACATTCATACCACAAAGTGACACCCCCCCCCTATCTTGCCTACTCACTAGCCTACACCAAAAATGCAAAACAAACAAAAAAAAAAAGCTAAGTGCGAAGCTGCCAGCAGGCAACCACGGTGCTTTTCATCCATTACTATGGACTAGCTGGCCCCAGGTTACAGTAGGCAGCTCTGACCCACAACATCCTTCCACTCATCCATTCACACAAGAAGACAGCTTTATGTAGAAATCTACTGAAGATGCCTGTTGGCCCGTGACACAAATGTGTCAGGGGTTTTGGCATCAACAGTATCCTGGGGGAGGGAATTCCAGTCCATCAATTGTTCTTTGGAGGAACAACATCAGCCGGTAGTCTGTGTTTGCAGCTAATTTTTAAACTGCTGGTCATGACTTCCTCGCTCTCTCTTCTTGGGAGGCTGGAGCTGCTGTTTCAACCTCAGGCAGCTGACTAGGTTGTTCTTAATTTTATACAGCATGGAGAGCCTTGCTTTTTTCCTTCTGTTCTCAAGGGACATCCAACCTAGAGTCTGCAGCATGTTGGTAACGCTGGCAGTACATTGGTAGCGGTTAAGCACAAAGCGGGCTGCACTACTCTGGATTTTTTTCTATCTTCACCTTGTGCTGCTTCTCATAGGGGTCCCACATGGATGCCGAATATTCCAGCAGAGGCCTAACAAATGTTTTACTGGCTTTAGCCTTTATGTTTGGGGAGCTGATTTTCAAATTACATCTGAGAAACCCCAGGGCCTGGTTGGTTTTGATCCAGTTGGAGTTGATATGATTGTCCCAATCACTCTTGTTCTGCTGAATGACTCCATGATATTTCTCAGAGTCTACAACTTCCGGGGTGTGGCCTTGGAGATGGTATTCACACTGTAATGGCCGTCGGTTTCATGTGACAGGGAGGGTATTGCACTTTGCAGGGTGAAACTGCATGTCCCAACTCTTCTGCCAAACAGCAAGCTGTTGGAGGTCGTGCTGTAGTTGGGGTTGGTCATGGGCAGATCTGACCCTGTTGTAAACCGCAGTGTCGTCTGCAAAGAGTCTGCTGTTTGTAGTCAGATTGTAACAGTGTAACACAGTGTCTACACTGTACCCACCCGGGTGCTAATATGTGACTCTGTCACTGGTGGAACTTCCTGCCCTGCAGGCTACAAACCAAAACTAACAAACACATCAACACTGACACTGTCAGATCGCACTTGAATAAAGTGAAAGTCACTTTCAGATCAGTGCTTTTCATCTTTGGGTGACGAAACGCGTGTGCAACACAACTACGACACAGGCCTCAAAACTCACAGGTTTAACAAAGAGCTCGAAGTTGATGGCACGGAAGGCACTCGTGGACGGCATCGTGGCCCATCCTGTGGACTTACTCTTCAGGCCGTCTTTGCCGACTGGAGCAGGTTCAACCTTCTCACCTTTCTGTGACATTTTCATCTGACCAGCATGCGACCGGAAGTGTTTACATTCACGACAACTGTCGTGCGTACAGGCACTTCCGTAGAATCCACAACCAGCCCTAGTTTACAAATGCAAAACAAGCAGAAACGCATCAGCCGGTTGCGTTCGTTATTTACTGATTTTGGAGGGAAGGAGAGGCTGAGGCTACAGCTTTTATGGATATGCGGTCACATTTAAAGTATATTCTGGTCGTGGTCAGTTACTGTCAGTAGCGCAGACTTTGTAATTTGTGAGTTCAAGTCCTATCAAAATGCAAAGTGCTTGTAATTTAAGGACGGGCGGAGGTTGAGGGTGGGATCAGATGGAGGTGGGGTGGCAGGTTAGCCCCTACCAGATCTGAATTTGCTATTGGCTCGGATGGGAAGACTGGAACCACATAGCTGTGCTTTATCCACTTAGTGGTCGCATCTCTGAGAATGTTAAAATTTCTTGACCAGCACTGCAGGTGTCCGTATCTCTCAGGCCTGGTTGAAGCTGAAATATACTATGGAAGGAACTGTACAGTACAACCTTGACGCGTACAGATAGCCTCAAACCAGAACGGAATTCTATGGTACTATTTTCCTCATCCATATCTTCGTTTATTGATCAAAAATAAGATAATCAAAAGACACCATCTATGAGCACCACTATTGTCAATAATGATTTCCAGGCCCTGGAGATGGCTTGAATGGGAGCACATCCTCCAGAGGATGCTACCTCATCCATCCTATAACAATCCCCACAAAATTGCTGACACTGGCGAAGACTTGGACACAAACTCTTTCGGCATTGTGATGTGAGGAGGAAATCGAAACTGATCATTAAAAAAGAAAAGAAAGGATGGAAAGAAAGAAAGAAAGAAAGAAAGGTACAAAAAAAGGGGGGGGGGGGGTATGAGGGCCACACAGACTTTTTTTAAACAATGATCAATGATGCTGATGAAAATGACGCTGTGGAGTTCTGTTTTGATTTGAGAGTACATGACAGGACTGCACTTAACTCTATAGTCCTACGTTCTTTCCGTAATCGTATTTCCAGGGGTCATCCAACCCCGAGAGATGTAGATGCAGTGTTAGTCAGGGAAGCTGACAAAAACGCTCATTAATACGGGGTTGAAACTCTCGACTGTCTAGTTCTAGTCTTCCCTTCTGAGTCCGTAGCACATTCAAGAACGCTGAGTAAGAGCAGGCCACGGTTAAAAAAAATATATATATGTGTGGATGATGAGACTCAAACACACAATATTCTAGCCCCCAACCCACGTCGACGTAACTACTGCACCATAGCAGCAAGTGTGTTCAGAGAAAGGTTTCTTACCTACCTCTCAAACCATCTGTCGTCCACATCATAACTGTAAAGCAAGAAAAGTGGCATTAGTTTAAAGTCTGTTTTTCATACTTGAAAGGAGAACCGAATGGTAAACTGTAGATTACAAAATGTTAAAGCGAACACTCGACTGAAATGTGCTTGTGCATGCGTGTTCGCGCACGTGGGCGCACACGCGCGCATGTGTGTGCCGGTGTGTATTGAGGTGGGAGAGAAGAGGTTGAGAGAGAGTGTGGGTGGAAGAGAGAGGAAGGGGAGGCGGATTCAGCGCAATGCAAAACAAAACCCAGATGCATCCATTCTCATAACGCAGGTTTACATTTACACGTCAGTACAGCTTCCATGGCATAAGTGGAATCGAAGATAACAGAGATTTGAATGCACACACACACACACACACACACACACACACACACACACACACACACACACACCACACACACACACACACACACACTGCATTTCATTAATGACACAAATATAATTCTAGTGCGACAAATTACCTCTGAGTCAGCTCATGATGCTTCGTAAAACCTAAGAATGTTTAAGGTTATTACAATTTTATTTTCATATTATATAGCTGAGAGAGAGAGAGAGAGAGAGAGAGAGAGAGAGAGAGAGAGAGAGAGGGGGGGGGTTATTTTTGTGAAATTTAAGCTATTGACACAAAAACTGTGATACGCTTTCTATTTTTTTTCTTAACTTCTTTTCCGTGATTTTATTTCCACAGTATTATTGTTATCATTATCATTATTTTATTATCATCACAACTGTCTTCATCATTATTATCAGCATATTCATCCCAGAAAGTGTTGTAAGTCCTAACCCATAAATCTACCACACGGGGGTACATTTACTGACTACTGGTCGGTAGAGATGGCGTTAACCAGAACCTTTGTCTGCCATTGCTTTCATGGCAGACAGGCTCTCTTTGCATTTGCCGAAGTCAACATGTTTTCTAAAGGTCAGCATTCTATCAAGGCCTGTACGTAAGTAGCGAAAGCTGTCAGCTGATTCGATTTGTGTTCCATTACAGGAAACTGGTGAGGGTAATTTTTTATGGCTTGTTGTTGAGAGTGCAGACCAGTGTCTAGGCTTCTGTAGGGTTAATGGACGATCCAGTTTCTTGACGACCACTGAGCAATGTGTACACTTGCGGCTGACAGAGAGAGAGAGAGAGAGAGAGAGAGAGAGAGAGAGAGAGAGAGATTGTGTATATGTATGTTGTGGACGCGCGCTTGTGTATGTGTGTGTGTGTGTGTGTGTGTGTGTGTGTGTGTGTGTGTGAGCGCATGCGCGCGGGCTATGCGGTTCACTTTTAGAGCCGTCTAAACAGGAAAAAAAATATATATCTTAGTGCAGAAAAAAAAAAACACACACACACACAAAATAAACAAACAAAATGAAACAAAACAAAACAAAAGACGAAAAAAAACACACATCAAAAAACAAAAACAAAAAAAAAAAAAAAAAACAAAGAAAAATCCAATCACCACTGCTGAATCAGGTGATTAGCTACTGAAATACTTTAAATCAAAAAGTGGGCCCGGTTCTCGTCGAGGCAAAACGACTGAGCGCAATTCAACGTCACAAATCCCGCAGAGTTCGGAAACGTTCCGAGCAGTTCACGGAACACACGTATCACCTCCAGTGGTTTCCAAGTCATTCCCTGATTCAGAGCGACGGGCAGTTCCGGATCATTAACTGCAAAAAGAGCTTAATATAATAATAGGTAATAATAACAATAATGCTAGCCACGACGTTACTCAGCTCATAACTTTAACGTGGAGTTGTGCTGTTTTCACCTGTCAGTGGAACAGCTGTGAGAGAGGCAGTGGGATGCACACGGCAGTTGCTTGACGGTGTCGTCTTTCACCGGTGGGCTCCGCAGTCATGAAATATGCGCTGGTACACTCATGGGGACGATCTCGTGGAGGTTCTGCCGTGTCATGTCCGTTGGTCATTACACAATCGCATCTGCCAGGGAACAGTTATAACCCTCAACGTCTTAATGGAATGTCTTGTGCGTGTCTGCACCCTATGTGACACACAGCGCGGGCTTCCAAGGGTGATACAAGATTGCTTCCAGAGAGAGAGAGAGAGAGAGAGAGAGAGAACGCGCGCGCGCACGCGCATGTGGGTTTGCTTGCTTAGAATATTTTCAAATGAGTCATTGATATTACTCTAGCTCTCTCATTACGGAACAGTGTATACGGTGAAGAGAAGCGAGGACCGCTTGCCAAAAATGTGTTGGCTATGGACTTACTGGCATGGCGGCGTGTTTATGCAGTACAGACGGAAAATTTCCAAAAGCATTACCCTTATCCTAACCAGACTCTAATTAACAGCAACCCCAATCCAAACCTGTTTTACACAAACCCTAATCCAAACCTTAACTTGTCCTGACTGTATTTTTGTTTTAATTCATAAATTGAGCTACACAAAAAGCGTCAGTTTTCCCCCCCCCCCCCCCCCCCCCCCCCCCCCCCCCCGCCCCTCTTTAAAATAGATTCCCCGAACATGTGACAGAATTATGTATGTAAATCTATGCAAGGAAGGGAGGAATGTCAACCATGATGGCACTCTGCAAACAACACATATTCTCTGACAAATCGAGACAGTTCTGGATATTCCTCAAGGGACCCCCCCATTTCTTCTCTCTCTCTCTCTCTCTCTCTCTCTCTCTCTCTCTCTCTCTCTCTCTCTCTCTCTCTCTCTCTCTCTCTCTCTCTCTCTAGGTGGGAGGTCGGAGTTTAAAAAGAGGGAAAATTTGTATCTGTGTGTATTTATGTAGAACTGTGCGCCCACCTTCAGAGCCGTCCAAAAGGAAGGCGCTGGAAATTAACACAACTGAACTGAACGATTAGCAAGTGAAAGGCCTCAATATATCATAAAATGGGCCCGCTTCTCGTGGAGGCAAGAGACAGAGAAAGAAGCGAGTCTAATTTAATGTAATCAACCCCGCCGAGTTCGGGAGCATTCTGAACAGTTCCCAGTCCACGGAATGAACGCATCACCCCCCCATTAGGTCCCCAGTCATTCAGTATGGACGGCAGTTCCGGACGATTAATTGTAAAGGGGGCGACGGGGATGCATCGTAATGATAATAATGATTAAAAAAAAAAAAAAAACCATGTTGCAGCCTCATCGCTTCGACAAAAAGGTGTTTGACATTAAGGCGTTCGCAGCGTTGCCCGTTTAATGGGGGCATTCCTGTCTCCCAGGGTCAGACGGTAGCTTTAGGTGACGCGTAATAACAAAATAGACGACGGTGACGATGATGGAGAAAGCCATCATCTTGCGGCCTCATGCATCTCACACAGAGGCATTAGTCCTTAAAATGTTTGGAGCGTTGCCCGCTTGATGAGTTTGGATCTGCTCGTGTTGCGTCGTTGTGCTACATCCTGTGATTAAATGCTTTTTTTTTAAGGTCTATAAGCATCTATCTATACGTCCTGCTGGTTTTGGCTGTATTTCTCGTACGAGTAAGACGCATGGAGGAGCTTAAAACGGCCCGAAAAGACTGAGAACGGTAGGGAGAAACACAGCGCGATAAACTAGAGGATCCAGTCACGGAACGAAGACTAAAAAAGAAAGCTTGATCGAGCAGCTGTGTAAAGACACTGAGGAAAAACCAAACCAGCGACGATCCAAAGAAAGGTTTGAAGACTGAAGCAGACCTGACCAAACAGAAGTAAAGTAAACTCAACACCATTCAGAGCGAAGAAAGCAAATTTCTCACACAGAAAACAAACATAAAAAGATAGACTGAGTATCATTCTGGGCTTTACACCCACCCACCCAGAGAGAGAGAGAGAGAGAGAGAGAGAGAGAGAGAGAGAGAGAGAGAGAGAGAGAGAGAGAGAGAGAGCAAGGGGAGATCCAAGTGTACCAGCAGCACAAGGTCTATCAAAATAATGAGGATGACTTTCTAGTACTATTCCAGAACTGCGCAGCAGCAGCAAAGTTGCTGAAATGCGTGAAGGATGCGGGCCTTGATACATCCCTGCAGAACTCTCGACAAACAGCAGAGAGACAAATAATTGATATCCTGACTGCTATCTTCAACAAAATTTTGCGCACTAGCGAATACCTCACCATGAACTCAATCACTAATCCTCACCATTCCCAGGAAAGGAAACTGACACTGCTAGAACTCCTGCACTGCTAATTCAAACCATTTGCGATTCAAGTTATGCCTAAAAGTCATTCTGGAAAGATTACAGCCACAAGGAAACACCACAACTACTGGAGAAGGGTTCAGATTCCACAAAAAGGCAGTAGGACATCAATAACCTGAACTACTTTTTGCGAACAAATCAATCAAACAAACAAAACAACACAAATCAAAACAAAAACAAACAAACAGACAAAGAAACAAAAAAACAGGGGGGGAGCTCTCTAACAGACTTCACAGACCTCAAGAAGGCTAAACACATTTGACAGAGTCTGGCCGAGGGCACCAAATGCCACAATGAAGCAGTTTAACACTGGACAAACGCTAGTCAATACCCATCCAGCAACTGCACCTCAAAGCGACCAGCACAGTTCTCAGAGTGCTGTTATCGCACTTAAAGCATCCATCTTTCCAATAATGTATTTTGTCTTTATTTCTACTTTGGCTCGTTTTCTGCAATGCTGCAGCCTGTTTCAATCTTCCTGTCGTAATTTTACTTACCGTTGCTTACAATTACACACAAAAAGATTTTTTTTTTTTTGAATAATTAGACAATCAGAGTTTACAAGTGCGCTGAAAGAGGACAGTGCGCTGGAGATTTCATTCAATACAACATTGGCAAATTTGTCAGTCGTATACATAACACGTATATAGTTTTAACTTAACAACAAGGGAAGAAGTGATTATAATAATGATAATAATGATAATGATAATAATAACAATGATAATAACAACATTAATAATAGTAATAATGATGATAATGATAACAATTAAAATAATTATGATGATAATGATGATGATGATGATGATGATGATGATGATGATGATGATAACAGTAACATGAGTAATGATGATTATAACAACAGTAACAGCAACAACAATAATAACAATAATGACTACAATGATAAATATCTGCGAAGGTAAAAAAATCATGA
>JADBJO010001493.1:397926-407926 GCA_016801955.1 Conus betulinus
CCACTTTCTCAGCCCCAGTCAGCATTGCCCCAAGGACCAAAATCCACCAGACAGCCTGCTACTCTTGCAGAGCGTGGTAACCTTGTCACAGCAAACTCATCACAGGCACGTGGCGGCAAAGGAAGCTGTCGGTCACGAAGTGCACGTGCGGACCAGCACAGGCAAAAGGAAGCGGACACGACCTCGGCGGTTTCGGTGTCATCTGTGTGCAGTCACGTGCGGCAACCGCGGTCAGCTCAGGGGCCATCTGCGCACACACACTGGTAGGTACAGGCCCAGATTACATGTTCCTTCCTGATACTGTGTAGCAGCTTCTTACGCCCCCCCCCCCCCCCCCCCCCTCCTCTCTGATGTATTTCAATCCAATGATTTTCATGAAAAGTCAAACTGAAGACAAACAGGGCTAATCTCGATCCACGCTTTTTATATTCTTGTTTTGTATTTGGTAATGCCAACTAATGAACCAGTGCTACATCTTTATGTTAAGCTGACATGTGTCAACAGAAAACAAACAATTTTTTTGTAGTCGTAGTAGTAGAAGTAGTTGCAATAATAGTGTGCGTGGGTGCGTGCATGCGTGTGTGTGTGTGTGTGTGTGTGTGTGTGTGTGTGTGTGTGTGTGTGTGTGTGTGTGTGTGTGTGTGTGTGTGAATGTGTGTGTGTGTGTGTGTGTGTGTGTGTGTGTGTGTGTGTGTGTGTGTGTAATTACATTTATTATCATCGGTGCTGTGAACATATCAACAGGCTGATTTTGTGTGTCAAAATTTTGACTGAATACATACACAGGCCTGAAATACGAAATATAACTCACACATGTGCATACACGAACACACACACACACGCGCGCGCACACACACACACACACACACACACACACACACACACACACACACACACACACACCTATACAGATGGGAAAGAATTCGTTTGCTATGAGAGAGAGAGAGAGAGAGAGGGGGGGGGGGGGCGGGAGAGAGAGAGAGAGAGAGAGAGAGAGAGAGAGAGAGAGAGAGAGAGAGGTGCGAAAGAAGCCGTTCGCTATGCTTATTTGCTTGCTTTAGTTAGCGTTGATGTTTATTTTCATCTCTTCAAATAATTTTGACGAGCTGAGGAAATTAAACAAAACACAAAACAAAACAAAAACAACAGAGTATACCCTTAGCCTTCATCCGAAATATCAAACTCGATATTGGAAGGACCTTTCACTCAGGCCTACGAGCGCCTCTTCCCAGTTCTTTCCTTACTCATTGATTAACTAAATATGTAATTTTCGGTAAACAAGTTCCGCATTGTGGTTCCGTGGAGTGTAGCGTGCATAGAAACTGAAACGTGAGCCCACAGTGACGTTTCTTTGATGAAATGAAATCAAAGAAGCAGAGGCGACAGGAATGCTGTCTTCGTCTGTCACAGTTGGGGGTTGATTATGGACGTTGAAGGCATTCATCTCTTCCTGTTGGATTGACTCGCTCTTTGTCTGCCTCTTGTTCACGGACTGGCGATATGTTTACCATATTCTCAGATAATATTGTCAATTTATCAAGTTTCACACACACACACACACACACACACACACACACACATGGTCCACGGCTTCTGAGCACAGACTGTGTACAGGCAGTTGGCCGCCTTCACTGAATAGTAGATAACAAGAAACTGGCATATGGGGTCACCTTAGAGGGCAGCCCAGCCCCCTGAACAGTTGTATTGCTATAATAGGTTTGTAATCGCCTTGGCAAACGGGGGAGGGGGGGGGTGATAAAGCTGAAATACTGGGGAAAACGAGGCTAGTAACCCGTCCTTTTTGCTCAACTGCTTTGATGAAACTAAAGCTGAAACTATTTAAAAGCGATTCACTATCAGAATAATAATCGCGCGCGCGCGCACACACATAGGCCTACACACACCACATCTCTCTCTCTCTCTCTCTCTGAAACACACACACGCACACTCGCTCACTTATACACACACACACACACACACACAGGCATACACACACAAGCGCACGCACGCACGCACGCACCCACACACATACACACGCACGCACACACATTTTTTTCAATTCAGCTGTCGCGACAGGTCGCTGACACTCAGCAGGAGGCCGTCTCAACGGTTTCCCGCCCAGCAAGATGTACGGCTCAACAGCTGCTGGAAAAAAAAAAAAAAAAAAAAAGAAGCTAATAGTGGTGTTCACTTTAAAGCAACGCTTGAAACCTGCAGTATTACACCTAATCCGAGGTCAGCCGTATATACACCACCGGCGAAGGAGATGTCGAGATGCGGCGGGCGCTAGGAGGGTGGGAGAGAGGTGGTTGCGAAGAAGATGACAGGGGCAGGGAGAGTTGGGAGGAAAAGTGGGAAGGGGGGCGGGGGGGAGGGGGGGTTGGGAAGGGAGGTAAGCCTGAGTGGGTGAAGAAGTTGTCGGAAAGTGAATCTATGCACAACAGCTTTTCAGCTGGTGAACTCGGAAATCTTCGAGTTCTTTTAGCTAGTGACGTCCACTTTCATCCTTTTTGGGGTCAAGTCGATAGGTTCCTCACAATCACAGCCTACGGAGGTAACAGAACTGGAGGACACATACATCTATTGTTTTGCATCGCCATGTATTAAAATAGTAACACCCTGTGACTGGTAGCAAGAACCGTCGGCATTCTCGCTCAACAAATGATAGATAAATACCGACGGTACTCCCTACAAAGCGCAAGGAAATGTACAAAATTCGGCGAATCACATTGCCTGACATATATGTTAAAGTTGTGAGTTACAAAGACAAGAAATGAATCAGAAAGACGAAAATTAAGCAATCTAGTTTCTAATTCAGTCTCTTTCTGTGTAAAATCGTCTTCTCGTCTGTACAAAAAAAAGAGAGAGAGAGAGAGAGAAAATGTTCGTCTCTAAGGGATAAAAAACGAAATCTTTTCGATTTACGTTCAGCCATAATCTCCGCTACTCTGCATCCACACCAAAAATAGTAACGTGTTCTAGTTGATAGTAACAGCCCTCGGCAGTTTCACTTTCACAAGGCTTGAGGTCAAAGAAGAAATCTTTATGAAATCTTTATTCACTGTCTGATCCCCCCCCCGCCCCCCCCCCCCCCCCCCCCCCCCACACACATTTCTTCCCCTCGGCATTGGTAGATAGTGATATCGACATTTCCATTCTTCTGGACTCCGGCTGAGAGTTTGTGTGTGGGTGGGTGGGTGGGGGCGGGGGGGGGGGGGGGGGGGGGGTAAAATACACGCGCGCTCAGACAGATACAGACGCTCAGAGAGAGAGAGAGAGAGAGAGAGAGAGAGAGAGAGAGAGAGAGAGAGAGAGAGATTTGATTTTATCATGGCTGTATAGCCGTTTTGACATCGAGACGTGGGGTAATCACAGAAAAAACGATCTAAACCTTGGCTAACAACTAATAATAACACGTATACAAACATGCCTACTTCTGCACGCACACCTACGCGTTCCAGTTCAGGCGTGCAAATAAACTAGCTGTTGGACAAAGGCAACAAGCAAACACGCTTTCCAGTAAAACTGTAACCTATATTTCATCATAGATTCAATGACCATCGGACACTGTGTAGGAAATGGAGTTCCTCACAGGAATTCGAGATAGGTTGACTTTTCTTTCTTGCTTTCCTCGGTAATGTATTAGCTCCTCTGTGTGTGTGTGTGTGTGTGTGTGTGTGAGAGAGAGAGAGAGAGAGAGAGAGAGAGAGAGAGTGGGTGTATGCCTGTATGTGCACAAGCTGGGGCTTTGGTAATACTAAACGGACGACCGAAAATTCGTTTTTGAGTGTCAGCACACGAACCAAATTGAACCAGGGGACGTAATCAAAGTGGTGAAAACTCACTTCTATTGTGCGAAGCTCCAACGCTAATTTGTAAGTCAAGGTTTTCAGGTATTACTGGCACTCCTACGCAGAATTTCACACATACATACACACACATATTCAATTATAAACGAAGCTTGTTCTTATGTCTTAGACTGGAGAAATAAGGGGAGATAAGCATTCATATCTGCAGTGGTAGGTAATTCTGCCTAACTAACAGTATGTGTTTGAGTGGGTGAATGGGAAATAATAAATGCTTCTTTAAAATGAGCTTTTACCAAGTTGATAGTTTCCAAGGGTGAGACAATCTCCAAAGGGAGGATACTCACTAACTTATCATAACACCTGATCAGATACCAATATTTCGAAAGCTGATTGTTTCTCCTCAGTGACCTTGGAAAGTGGTAACCTAACTCCTCTGCCTTTTCGGTTTTAAGCAGAATGCTGTCCCAGAAAAAGGCTGGTGTGCAATACTATGTTTGTTGAGTTTTCAAAAAAAAAAAACAACAAACAAACAAACAACCAAAGGTGCCACCTAAGAAGCAATCCATAAAACAGCAAAACAATATATATATATATATATATATATATATATATATATATATATATATCAAGAATACTGCTAAAACGCCTAATAAAATTATCAAGTGCTCAACCCCTTGGGGAGCAACATCTGTTAAAAATAGGATGATAAAAGGAAGTTTTTAAAAACCAACAGATCTGTTTCGAGCCAGCGCTCTCGTCAGGATGGTGCATGAGGGAACCATCGCTATCCCTTCTCGAGGGCTATATATTGTGTGTGTGTGTGTGTGTGTGTGTGTGTGTGTGTAGCAGGCGATACATACAGATCTGCCCTCGAGAGCGATAGCGATGGTTCCCTCATGCAGCTAGTGAAGGGTTTGCATTTTTATAATATGCCTTTTTTTAAGATTTAAAATCTTTGCCAAGTCATTACTATAATGATGGAAGAATTGTTAACCTACACTTGATTCCCCCCCACTACTTAATTGTTCAGCGCTATATATATATATATATATATATATATATATATATAGAGAGAGAGAGAGAGAGAGAGAGAGAGAGAGAGAGAGAGATTTAGTTTCAGTTTTATCGCGGAGGTATCATTGTGTGCGTGGTTAGTCCATCTGTGTTAAACCCGGTCCGCAAAGCCAGGTGTCCACAATGTGCTGAGAGTCATAGCTACGTCAACAAATCAGTGAATAAGCAAACAGGGAAAACAGCTGAGTATAGTGACTCACTGGACGATTGAAACTTAGCTGAAGGTCTGCCTGACCAATGCGTAGGAGCTACACGCGATGGTCAGGCTTCGTATGCACACACACACACACACACACACACTCTCTCTCTCTCTCTCTTGGGTTGATGGGATTTCTCTCTCTCTCTCTCTCTCTCTCTCTCTCTCTCTCTCTCTCTCTCTCTCTTTTAACCTTTTTGTGCCCTCATGGCCACGCAAACTGACGCATGCCAAGTTGTTGAGCGGGTGGACGGGCGTGTGGTCGTCCTGTGACGGTTTTAGGTGTTAGTAATCTCTCTCTCTCTCTCTCTCTCTCTCTCTCTCTCTCTCTCTCTCTCTCTCTCTCCCCCAACCCTTCACCCACGGACATTTTAACGTGACTGGACAAACAAACGCTTTAGATAGTGTACAACAACGGGTTACCGGCTTCTCCAGGGAGGTGGAGCAGGGAGGGGGGGAGGGAGCGGAAGGGAGGGGTGTGGGGTATGATGTAGAATGGGGGAGAAGATGGCATGCTCAGAAAGGAGGGGAAGAAGGGTGGGGGGGGGTGGGGGGGGGGGGGGGGATAGGGGGGGGGGGGGGGGGAGGGGTGGGGTATGAATGGGGAATGGGGGAGAAAGAGGGGGGGGGGGGAGGAGGGAGAGGGGGGGGGGGGGGGGGGGGGGGAGGGGGGACAAACGGACACGGACACAAAATCGATCCAGGTAAAAGAGAAAAAAAAAAAAAAAAAGAGATAAGAAAGAGAAACCTGACAACCGATAAAACAATATGTGTAATACCTGTGTGGGGGAGGAGGAAAAAAGAGATAGATAGTGAGTGAGTGGGAGTATGTAGGAGCGAGAAGGGGGTGGGGTGGGTGTGGTGGGGGAGTGGAAGAAGGGAACAGGAAGAAGGAAAAGGTTGCGTGGGGCTGGGAGGTAGGGGATTGGTGGCAAGGGACAGAAAAGAGAAATGATGGAGGACAAGGAGAGCGGCGCGTATCCACTGGTTTCTTCATCTGGTCGTGAGCACTACAGCTGCCCTTTCCTTTCCATTTCAGTAAAACAAAACAAACAAACAAAGTCTGTAATTCCAGTGGCTCTTCCATTTCATTACATGTTCCCTACTCATCCCCTGTGCTAGCGATCAGTGTGACCGAATCCTTAGAATTGTCCCGATCGCTAAAATTGTAGACTATTGTGTAGACTATACGTGGAGCGCGCACTGGCACTCACGTCTCCCTCCTCCACCACCCTCGCACTTTCTTTCCCTTCTTCCTTCCTTCCTTCCTTCCTTCTTCTCCCCTCCTTCTCCTTTTCCTTTTCCTTTATTTTTTCCCTTCATTTCTCCTTTCCCTCTTGCCATTCCTTCTTTCCTTCCTTCCTACCTTCCTTCTTTGCTCTCTCTTCCTTTTTTCCCTCCTTCTCATCTTTCCTTCTCTCCCTTTTTTCTGCATTTTTTTCTTCTTTTGTGGGGCTCCAACTGGATCATGGACAATGGTCACACAGACTCTTTTTTTTTTTCTTCTCTTTCGTTCATTAGGAAAAATTGATACTCTCTCGCTCTCTCTCTCCCCTAACCCCTAAACCCCTCACCCCTCTTTCTTTCCTCCCCTCCTTCCTTCTTCCTTCCTTCCTCCCTTCCTTCCTCCTTCCCTTTTTCTTTCCTTCCTCCCTCTCTCCTCCCTCCCTCTCCTCCCTCCCCTTCTCCCCCTCCCTCCCTCCCTGGCTTCCTTCCTTCCTCCCTCCCTCCCTTCCTTCCTTCTTTCCTTTCTTCCTCCCTCCCTCCCTTTCTCCCTTCCTTCCAGACTAAGTCGCTTCAATGACCTCTGCCCTGACGTCCCCCCAGGTGAGCGGCCCTACCTGTGCCAGGAACCAGGATGCCACAAGACCTTCGTCCGTAACGAGGAGCTGACGCGCCACAGACGGATCCATTCCGGGGAGCGTCCCTACGACGATGCGGGCTCTGCGGCAAGACCTTCATGCGCAAAGACCACCTCAACAAACACGTCCGTATGCACGGCGCGGCAAGAGGCGGTGGTGTGGAGCATGCAGACATCCGTGGCTGATGGGGTACAGGTGCTTGATGGGGCGGGGGGAGGGGGGGGGGGGGAGGGCATTTATTCATTTGATTCATGTATGTATGTATACATGTATGTATGTATTTATGTATGTATGTATTTTTTCATTTATTTTTTGTTTCATTTATCCATTTATTTGCTTATTTATTCTATTTCTTTATTCATTCATTCATTCATTCATTTACTTATTTATCTATGTACAGTTATTGTCATTTGTTTCTATATAGATGTTTGCAGCAGGAGTGTGTGACGGCTAAACACACATCTTCACGCTCGCTATCCCTCCACTTCTCCCCACCGCTTTCCTTCCACTGTCTCTGTCAGGTGACGCCGTATGCAGTAACGCGGTTCACGTGTTCGAGCTGGTGCTGGCTATTGAAATAATCGTGCTGCATGCTGGGTTTCCGCAGGCAGTCTGAAGTTATTGTCCTAGGTAGTAAAATAGATAAATAGATGAATAAGTAAGTAAGTAAATAAATAAATAATATATACATACATGAAGTGATAAAGTCCTCGACAAATATACCTTTCGATTCAGATTCTCAGGAACGCACAGAAGAAGAAATAATATGTGATGAAAGCTCGTTTTTCTTATTAATGTAAAAAAAAAAAATCCAGTGTTGGGGATTTTTTTCTTTCTTTCTTTGTCACAAGGCAGCAGTCAACACTGAACACACCTTTAAAACAATGACACATCGGATGTAACACAAAGGAGAAAATGCATTTTTCTTTATAATGGCCTGTCGTTCTTCCAGGAATACAAATCGTCATCAACAACAGTCTGCCAGAGCCCTCTGCAGTGGTTCCATTTTTTGGGTTTGTTTTGGCTTTGGGTTTTTGTTGTTGTTGTTGTCGTTGTTGTTGTTGTTGTTGTTGTTGTTGTTGTTGTTGTTCTTGTTCTTGTTGTCGTCGTCGTCGTCGTCGTCGTCGTTGTTGTTGTTTTGCAGTCTCATCTTCTGTGCCACCTCAGTGGCAGTGTATCCACGCCGCTCATTCCGACATCCCGTCCACAGACAAAGCCCGGTCAGTCCCACCGCAGCCCCGGCACCGGCAATCCACAGAGAGCAGTCAATGTCAAGTCATCAAGAGGCAACCAACCGGAGGAGACACTGCATTGCTGCCAAGTCACTTCGGTGGTGTTTGGCGCCTGCTCTGATCCAACATACGCAGGACACCACCCTACTAAGCCCCCTACTGACGACAATAATTGCTTAGTCGCGGAGCCGGCGTTAGTGAGCTCTCCCTCCAGCGGGCGCACAGTGGTCCCATTTGTTTGGCGTCTTCTTCGAGGTCCTGTTTCTCGATCGACCTTGCTTCAGTGTTCCTTGCGGTTCCACTTCCGACTTGTCCAGTGATGTTTGATGCTGGTTTCTTGATGGTTTGTTTAATCAACATCCATTTTCTTCTCTTGATCTCGTCCTCGGTTGGTGGTGTTGCTAATAGTGTTTGGCTAGCGAATCCGGAGAAAATTCTCTCTCTCTCTCTCTCTCTCTCTCTCTCTCTCTCTCTCTCTCCTCTCTCTCTCTCTCTCTCTCTCCTCTCTCTCTCTCTCTCCGTTTTTGTGAAAGTGTTGAGTGTCTGCACTCAGTTGATGGTTTCTCCCAAAGTTCTCCATCTCTCTGGTCCATAAAAATAAATGGAACTGAACAATCTTATCTTTGTGCGATAGGTCACTTGTCTTGTGCTTCAGGTGTTTTTGAACGGCAGTAATGCTGCTTTTGTCTCGCCGATTCTGGTCTTGACATCTGAATCTGTTAGACCCTGCTGGTTGACGACACTGATCAGTCAGCTAAATATTCCGATCTCCTGAACTGCGCTTTCTTTCTGTGTTGACTGTGTCGATCTTCAGGATTGTGGTTTTTATTCTGCGGATCTGTAGACCAATATGTGCTTAGATGGTTGCTGGCGTTGGGGTCTTTTCCAGCGTCTGTTGGTGACTGTGTGTCAGTGATAACAGGTCGTCCGCAAAATCCAGGTCCCTTGAGGGTCCAGGGTGTTCACAAAATTTCGTTTTATCTTTATGATGCTGCATGATCCAGTCTATGACCGACAGAAATTCGAAAGGGGACAGCACGCAGCTCTGCCGGATTCCAGTCTTTACTATGACATGTTGGTGAGCCGTCCTCCACGGATTAGTCTGTAAGTCTTTTCTTCAGGGGGGGGGGGGGGGGGAGGTCTGGGGGGGGGGGTGAGGGGAGGGGGGGTGGAGGGGGGGGGGGGGGGGGTGTGGGGTGGGGGGGAGGGGGGGGTGGGGGTTGGCTGGGGGGGGGGGGGGGGGGCGTTGGGGGGGGGGGGGGGGTGGGGGGGGGGGGTGGGGGGGGGGGGTGGGTGGGGGGGGGGGTGGTCCAGCGTCTGTGGGGGGGGGGGTGGGGGGGGGGGGGGGTGGGGGGGGGGTGGGGGGGGGACGGGGGGGGGTGGGGGGGGGGGGGTATGGGGGGGGGGGGGGGGGGGGGTGGGGGTTGGGGGGGGGGGGGGGGGGGGGGGGGTGGGGGATAACAGGTGGGGGGTGGGGCATTGAAAGGGGGGGGGGGGGGGGGGGGGGGGGGGGGGGTGGGGGGGGTGGTCCCTTGGGGGGGGGGGGGGGGGGGGGGTGGGGGGGTGGGGGGGGTGGGTTGGGGTGGGGGGGGGGGGGGCTGTGAAGACGGTGGGGGGGGGGGGGGGGGGGGGGGGGGGGGGGGGGGGGGGGGGGTGGTGGGGGAGGGGGGGGGGGGGGGGGTGGGGGGGGGGGGGGGTTTGGGGGGGTTCTGTTGGGGGTGATGGGTGGGGGGGGGGGGGGCAGGGGGGGGGGGGGGGGTTGGGGGGGGGGGGGTGGGGGTGGGGGGTGGAGGGTGGACCGGGTGGGTGGGGAAGGGGGGGCACGGG
>JADBJO010001493.1:410426-415426 GCA_016801955.1 Conus betulinus
TGAGAAAAATTCTGAAATTCGTTACATGGAACATTTAGGTATGGAATGGAATCCGTCTAAATTTCCGAGTATTAGGAATGTGGTTCACTAATGACCTGAAAGAATGTGTAGATATAAATTACTCGGAAAGACTAGCAGATGTGTAAAGCATTATTCAAAATATATGGATAAAACGACAGTTAACAAACACACCCCTTGGTAGGGTAGCAATACTCTGGTTACTATTACCAAACCCACCAGACATATTTTTTCAAACATGTCAACAGGCTTGTTACAAATTTGTTTGGAATAAGAAGCCAGATAAGATTAGCCGAAAAACTGCACATAAAAGTATCAAAGATGGCGGCATTGGGTCTTCCTGAACTAAAAAACTTTTGTTTTATCTCTGAAGCTGTCCTGGATACGTAAGGCTGAGATGTCAACCCATAGGTGGCGAAATATTCTGTTGTTTTAACTTCCCTAAGTGGTCGCTTATGAAAAAAATATGGTCCAGAATTCGTTTCCAAATTTACTAAGTATAATCAGTTTTGGGCTGAAGTTCTTGATGCGTATAAATTCTTTTATTACAAATGTTCCCCCCCAAAACTCCACTGAACTTCTTGCCGAACCATTATGCCACAATAAGCGATTTCAAATTGGAAAGAAGTGCATGTATCGAAAAAAACTAAGTAGCAAAGATATTGACTGTCTCGCCCACACTTTTTTTGATGACAAAGGAAAGTTCTTGCCACATGCACTTTTTAAAGAAAAATATAATATAAATATTGATTTTTTGTCACTTTTGCTGGCTATAAATCGACTATAATGGACTATGTGAAAACCTCTGGTATAACTATAAAAAACGATAAGTACATAAAAATCATTCATCATTGTGCTTTAAAACATCTTTTCGCTATAAATAAAGGACTCCAAGTTGTATTATGATATCATCATTGCGAATAATCAAAAGCCAAAATGTTGTGATAAAATGGGACATGAAATTGCTGATGCAAAATGATTGGAAATCCTGTTTTTTTTTTTTTTGCACGCGCATAGGATACGTGATGTAGGGCTGCAGTGGTTTCAACTGAAAATATTACACAGGTGTTTATGCACAAATGTTGTTTTAAAGGAGATTGGAATCGTTGAAGTATAACTAACTGTAGTTTTTGCAGCACATCCAAAGATAGCATTGATCATATGTTTTGGAAATGTCACCATGTACAAGTATTTTGGAATGCTTTCATTGGCTTAATGAAAGAAAAATGTTTTGAATGCTGAAAATGTCCCTTTTGACAGAAGCACTAGTACTATTTGGCTATGACAATGCAATTGTGGGCGATACCGTCTTTTATTTTATAATACTATTTGCGAAGTATTACATATACATTTGTAAATAAAACAACACCCTGCCACAAATACAGTATTTATTTATAAATTAAAGTTTAGATACAAAATTGAGGAACATATTGCATATTTGAAATTAAACCATGCAGATTTTTTGACTAGATGGCTGACATACAGACCATTGATGGATACTGCGTAACATTTGTGCCCTTTTTTTTTTTTGTTTCTTTTTTTTTTTTCAAAAACAAGTTTCACTAATAGATTTAGAAGTGTAAGATGAGGTGTGTAAATGAACACTTTTTTGTACATTATAGAGAGGCCTGATTTCAATATTTTGGCAAACATAATGATGTGAAAAACATCCCTGTCAGCATGATTTTTCTTGATCTCTCTCTCTCTCCACTCTCTCTCTCTCTCTCTCTCTCTCTCTCTCTCATTAGATAATGTTTGCATGAATTTGTGAATTCACACTGCTTGGGGTGATTTCTTTCTTTATTAATTTCTTTATGTACATACTTGCCTTCCCTGTATATATACATGTTGGAATGCAAATTTTTAAAAAAGTTTAAAAAAAAAAAAATGCGCCCTTCCCCCTCCCCTCCCCCCCCCACACCCCCCTGTTCCTCCCACTTCCTCCCGGTGTCATCAATTCGTTTGTATCGTAAGAGATCACAGAATAGGAGTTCGCTCCCTTTTCCGTCCCCGTTTTCCACCCGTTCCACCATATCTCCAACGGGAGGTGAACCCCCGGTGCGCTGCATCCTCCCCCATTCACTCCCTTCCTGTCAATTCTCAAGCTTCTACCAAATGTTCCGACCCTGATCCTGTGCCATGTGTGTTCCACAACCAAAGCGAACAAAGCCACCCCAATGCTGCCACACCCGCCTCCCCCAACCCGTACCTCCTTGCTTTTTCCTCTACCCGAACTTTGTCGCTGCCAAATCCCACCCCTGAAAAAAGAAATAATGCTATATATCATTTATCTATTCATTGTTGAATAAACACATTTTGTTTAAAATGAAATGACATTGTACATAAGATGTTTGTATTGATTGTGTTATTTATTTATTCTATTAAAAACATCCTCAACAAAATGAAATGCTACTCTCTCTCTATCTCTCTCTCTCTCTCTCTCTCTCTCTCTCTCTCTCTCTCTGTGTGTGTGTGTGTGTGTGTGTGTGTGTGTGTGTGTGTGTGTGTGTGTGTGTGTGTGTGATCAGAAGATCGCTATAAAGAGAATTGTATTTATTGAGTTAAAAAAAAAATCAAATGAAATCGTGTTGTGAGTCATGCCTGTGTGCGTGAATGCATGAGTGCATACTGTGTAGACAAACTGAATTTATGTACTCGATCTGCTCCGATTCTCCAAGTGAGAGAATGAGAGGTGTGTGTGTGTGTGTGTGTGTGTGTGTGTGTGTGTGTGTGTGTGCGCGCGCGCGCGCGTGCGTGCATGCGTGCGTGTGTGTGTGTGTGTGTGTGTGTGTGTGTGCGCGCGCGCGCGTGCGTGCTTGCGCGTGTGTGTGTGTGTGTGTGAGAGGGAGACGGTGCGTGTGTTCGTTGTGACGTGACGCTTGACAACAACCCATCCCATCAGTCCCACTAAAACACCAAACCAAAAAAATAGATTTCAAATCTATGCCCACTCTCCCCTCTCAACCCCCCCTCCTTCCCCCCTTTCTTCCATAGGATGGTGCGAAACGCCCGACTGACACGATCTATGACACAGGAAAAACTTGCGTCACGGGAAATGCGTGCCGCCTTTCGTTCTCTACCTCCCTTCCCCTCTCTCAACCCTCCCTCCCCATGCTCTGCGATACTACGCAGCGTGGGGTGTGCGTTCTAACAATAGCCCGTCTCACCCCCCACCCCCCACCCCCCTCTACCCTACCCCCCCCACTTCGATGTGACGAGATGGATACGAGTGGTAGGTGGGTCCTCTAGGGGAAGGACTTGAATAATTTCTCGATGAGAATTATCTTACATTTCACCTACACCCCCTCTCTTACTAGTGGTGGAAGGAGCAACTTTCCGGTACTAGTCATCAAAGAAATTTTTATTTGTTTCGGGTATTGATAGAATACAGAAGAATGGCTCTGAGATAATTTTCCTTAGGCTTGTACTCTTAATTAAAAGTACTTATAGCTCCGAGACACAGAATTGAAGAGAGAGAAGTTCAAGCATTCAACATTTGATTGAACAACAGGGAACTGACACAAGTTAAGTGCACTTTCACACATCAACTTTTATTACTTAGACATAGATAAGAAATGGCGTGACACTTCCATAGGCTGTGTTTCAGTTCTCATTGGACTACCACAATGAGGGGTCCTTCCTCACTTCTACTTTACTCGCTTGCACTCTGTGCAGCAAGCTTAAGTTGGCATACAGGGGTTCTGTCTAAGTTACACTGAATGTATATGGTTATTATACATCCACCCTGCTTGCTAATACCATAGACAGGTTCTCACTGTTTCATCATAAAGTGAGGGTAAGGGTCTGATGGGTTTGAGTCCAGGTGGTAAGCAAACTTAGCTTTGCTTCGGAGAGAAGACAGTTGTTCTCTCCTGTGGTGGCTGGTGACTGCCCCTGGTGTAGATTTGTTGTCTGGTGTCGCCCTGGTTTCCGGCAAAGTCCCAGCTTCTGGTTCAGTCGCAATGTGTAGCATGACCAGGATCCCAGTTTGTTCCTGGGAATGAACAGGGAATGACTTGAGATCAAGTAGTTACCAAGAGTTTCCTAGGCCTCTGTCCCTTTGTCTTCCTCTGCTCTTGTCTACAGGCAGTCCTGAGGGGGTCAGTGAAATTGCGCCTGTGTGTGTCTGCTATATGAACCTCTTGCTTGCCGAATCAAATTTCGACAAACTGTCATTCACCCCTCAGGGGTGAGAGAGGGGGCGGATTTATTCTAGTCACCAATCGCCTCGGAAATTGTTTCATCCTAATTGGCACGGGATAATTTATGCATCCGTATAGCTGGCCATTGAACCCCAGTTAATTTATGCATCCGCATAGGTGTTTGCGAGCATGTGCAGGTGCCTGCGAGGTCGGGGACGGTAGGGATGAAAGGGAGGGGGGGTGGAGGTGGTGGTGGTGGAGAGTGCGGCACATGCCTTTGTGTCGTGGGGTAGAGGGGGGTGTGTGTGTGTGGGGGGTGAGACGGGCTATTGTTAGAACGCGCACCCAACGCTGCGTAGTATCGCAGAGCATGGGGAGGGGGGTTGAGAGAGGGGAAGGGAGGTAGAGAACGAAAGGCGGCACGCATTTCCCGTGACGCAAGTTTTTCCTGTGTCATAGATCGTGTCAGTCAGGCCTTTCGCAACATCCTATGCAAGAAAAAGGGGGGAAAGGAGGGGGGTTGAGAGGGGAGAGTGGGCATAGATTTGAAATCTATTTTTTTGGTTTGGTGTTTTAGTGGGACTGATGGGATGGTGTTGTCAAGCGTCACGTCACATAGGCCCCCTGAAAAAAGATTCTCTCTCGAGAGAAGCTCCTGCTTGACAATCCATTCCGATCATGGTCCATTATGCTTTTGGCACTAGCTCTGGAGTCACCAAGACACCGATGGAGCTTCGGAATACATTACTGGGTTCCGGTTGGCTTGTGTCTGGATTGTCAGGCTGGCCTGGGGTTGAATCACCCCATTGGCTTGAGGACCAGTGTTGGCACATGGGGCAG
>JADBJO010001494.1:0-17500 GCA_016801955.1 Conus betulinus
CAACTGGAATGGCAGAGAATCCCTCAGAGGGTCATCAGAACACTGGTCAACTCGATGAGGAGTCGCTGCGTGGAATGTCTCGCCAATGGCGGTGGCCACACCCACTATTGAAATGATTTTGTGAACTGAACAGATTTTGCGAACTTTGATTTCGACCCATCCTCTGTTTAATTGTCTGTAAATCAACAACCGTTCATTCGATCCCAATGAAATTCAATGTACGTTGGAACAAGATAATGAATTAAATCTGTTCCCAATTTCAAAATCGTGGCTTTTATAAATTATGCGGGTACATGTAAACTGTGCTTAACTTTATGTGAGATTTCAAGAGAATCTGTTTGCAAGCTACGTTCACAAGCCTTTTCTTTATCTTAGGTTTCATTGTAACACCCCCCTCCCCCCCCCCCACCAACCCTCCCCCCCACCCCCCCCACATCCCACCCCACCACCACCCCCCCACAAAACAAAAAGAACGTTAAGAGAAGCTTTTTCATTTCTGTACCAACAAACGGCTTTGTCTGGTCGTCAAAGACACAAACGCATCTCTGTTGCCCTTTCCCTGAGAAACAAACACACGCACATGCGAACGCGCGCGCAAGCGCACTCACGTATGCTCGTATGCACGCACTCACGCAAGCACGCATTCACACATACGCGCGCGCGCGTGCACACAGACACAGACACACACAGACACAGACACACACACACACACAGACACACAGACACACACACACACAACACACACACACCACACACACACCACACACACACACTCTCTCTCTCTCTCTCTCTCTCTCTCTCTCTCTCTCACTCTCACACACCACACACACACACACACACACACACACCACACACACACACACACACACACACACACACCACACACACACACACACAGAGTCTCTCTCTCTCTCTTTCATTCCGTCACACACACACACACACACACGCGCGCGCACGCGCGCGCGCGCGCGCGCGCGAACACTCGTACGCACGCGTGCACGCATACAGAGCACCACCATCGAGATTTTTTTTTTTACTCATTATCTCCCGTTGAACCGAATCGGTATTGTCAACTTTCTCTTTTGTTTTCTCTCTCTCTCTCTCCTCTTCTCTTTCTTTTCTTTTTTTTTTTTTTCATTATCCTTCACGTTATTCTATGCTCTCTTTTTCTTTCTTTTCTTTCTTTTCTTTCTTTCTTCTTTCTTTCTTTCTTTCTGTAAACATTTCGTCAAAAAAAAAAGCTCTTTCCTTTCTTTTCAAATCCCAATACCCATGCCTAAGAGAGGCCAAGACGTTTACTTGAACTATATTTTCATTTTTTTGTTGCCCCCCCTCCGCCCTCTCCCTCCCCTCCTCCCCTCCCCCCTCTTTCCTTATTTTCTCTTTTCCTCACGTCTTTCTCTCCTTGTTTCTTTTCATGTTCTTTTTGTTTCCCTCCCTCTTTCTTTTCTTTTATGTCGACCAGTGTCGCCGACTATTGTTTTAAACATACGCGCGCTCGCGTCCCGCATTCACACACACACACACATACGCACGCAACGCACGCGCGCGTGCGTGCTCGCGCAGAAATGCACGCACAAGAGCTATTTTTAATATACCGCACGCATTAATTATGTAAAGAAGTTGCTGATGCTGGTTCAGTCAGCATCTTACTGTTCCAATGGACCTCTTTGTACCTGCCTACCTTTCTACCAACTAATTCATACCGACTCGTTTGTCTGCCCATCTGTCTAAGATGCTGGATATCCATCATTATGTATTGGCTTTATTTGTTTGTTTGTTTGTTTTTTAATTCATTCATTCATTCATTCATTCATTCATTTAATTATTTATTTATCCATGTTGTATGTATGTATGTATGCATTCCTTTATTTATCTGTTTATTTGTTGTCGTTTTTTTTTTCAGTAATTGTCATTTCCGTTTATTCCTTCCTTCTTCATTTATTTAGATTTGACAAAGATGTATTTCATATGTTATCAATCAAATGAACCAATCCAGCCATCGCTTCTGCAGTCAATAAATTAAGCATGTAATCAGTCAACGTTTTCTGCCCTCAAGTCAAGCAGTCATTGAGTCGATCATCCAATCAATCAATCAATCCGTCAATGTTTCTGCCTTCCAGTCAATCAATCAATCAATGAGTCCACCGACCTTGAACTCCACGTTTCCGCCTTCCAGTCAACCAATCAATCAATCAATGAGTCCACCGACCAACAACTCCATGTTTCTGCCTTCCAGTCAATCAATCAATCAATCAATCAATGAGTCCACCGACCAACAACTCCATGTTTCTGCCTTCCAGTCAATCAGTCAATCAATCAATGAGTCCACCGACCAACAACTCCATGTTTCTGCCTTCCAGTCACCCAACCAATCAATCAATGAGTCCACCGACCAACAACTCCATGTTTCTGCCTCCCAGTCAATCAATAAATCAATCAATCAGTCCCACCGACCAAAACTCCATGTTTCTGCCTTCCAGTCAACCCAATCAATCGATCAATCAGTCCCGACCAACAACTCCATGTTTCTGCCTCCCAGTCAACCAATCAATCGATCAATCAGTCCACCGACCAACAACTCCATGTTTTCTGCCTTCCAGTCAACCAATCAATCAATCAATCAGTCCACCGACCAACAACTCCATGTTTCTGCCTTCCAGTCAACCAATCAAATCAGTCCACCGACCAACAACTCCATGTTTCTGCTTACAAGTCCCTCGCTCCCTGTCCAGCCAGCCATCTATCTATGTTATAAAATGTATGAAACCTACGCTGGTCAACTTTGCAGCTGTAACCTTTTGAGAAGCCGAACCAGTCGCCCAATTTAGCCCTCAACCTTTTCCATCCTCTTTGAATATCGTCATCCCGCCCTCCCACACACAACACAGTCCGGTCGAACAAGGGCAGTTTTCAGATTTCTCCCCCCCCCCCCCCCCCCCCCCCCCCCCCCCCCCCCCCCCCCCCCCCCCCCCCCCCCCCCCCCCCCCCCCCACCCCCCCCCCCCCCCCCCCCCCCCCCCCCCCCCCCCCCCCCCCCCCTTTTCTTTTTCTTTTCTTTTCTTTCTTTTTTTTTTTTTTTTTTTTTTTTTTTTTTTTAAACATGGATGGAGAAAAGACACAGGACTCGAGTTGTTTGACAGTTTTCAAGACAGCTGTGAACTTTCTCTTTGCAGGAGATTTTCAAAAGGTATTTGAAATAACTCCGCTCATGAATAGGGACACAAACGGACTATACGACAGAACACCCGCGTTTCGACCTCTTAGGTCTTCTACAGGCAAGATAAACCACAGTCAGACAACGAAAATGAAGACCCGAACAATTTTTAAACACGTATTTGAAATAACTCAGCGTTGACATGGACAAACGAATTACAAAACAAAACACGACGCGTTTCGACCCTTAGGTCTTCTTCAGGCAAGAGAATCTACACTCAGGACAACAAAGAAATGAAAGGATGAGCAATTACATGTCTCTGTCTCAAATTCAGCGCAAGATGGGCGATAAACGAATGCTTGTTCTTCCTCTTCGTTGTCCTGAGTGTTGTGTTTCTTGCCTAAAAAAAAAACACACCAAAAAACAAAAAAACAAAACCCCTAAATGGTCGAAATGCGTCGTGTTTTGTTTTATAATTCGTTTGTTCGTGTCGATTGGCGGAATCATTTCGTATTTATTTTTAAAAAATTTCCTGCAAAGACAATTCACATCCGTCTCAAATAGTGTCAACTACTCGAGTCAAGTGTCTTTTCTCTATCCGTTGTTCAAATACATAGTGTCCGCCTGCAGTAACCTCCCTTTGCAACTAACATTCTCCGAGGCAGGGTTTGGAATTACCTCCCTTTGCAACTAACATTCTCCGAGGCAGGGTCTGGAATTACCTCCCTTTGCAACTAACGTTCTCCGAGGCAGGGTTTGGAATTACCTCTCCTTTGCAACAACATTCTCCGAGGCAGGGGCTGGGGTCTGGAATTACCTCTGCAGGGTTTGCATTACCTCCCTTTTCAACTAACATTCTCCGAGGCAGGGTCTGGAATTAACTCCCTTGGCATCTGATATTCTCCGAGGCTGGGTCTGGAGTTACCTCCCTTGGCGACTAACATTCTCCGAGGCAGGATCTGGACTTACCTCCCTTTGCAACTAACCTTCTCCGAGGCAGGGTCTGGAATTACAACCTTTGTAACTAACATTCTCCGACGGGCAGGGTCTGGAAGTGGTCAGGGTCCCCAGGGAATTCTATCCAGTGAGAAATTGTGCACGTCGGCACGGTGACCTGGGTTTGGGAGGGTAGATGTGTGTGTGTGTGTGTGTGTGTGTGTGTGTGTGTGTGTGTCCGTGTGTGGTACGTGCGTGCGTGCGTGCGTGTGTGTGCGTGCGTGTGTGTGTGTGTGTGTGTGTGTGTGTGTGTGTGTGTGTGTGTGTGTGTGGGTCCAAACATTCAGAAGATCTGTCAGAAATACCCGCTACAAACCTATGTTAGCCCAGCAAACTATAATGATTATACTTGTTTTTGATCCCCGCGCTAGAAATTCAAATCTTCCACTCCTATATCCACCCAAATATGAAAAGTCCTTAACACGCTTGGATTTAGCCAGCAGGCAGTTAGTGATTTTAAACCCCTGATTAGCATTTATGACAGAGCGGTGAATTCAACCATGCATTAACACTCACTGCTATACTGTGTTTACAAACAGGCAGGTACCTTTCCACCCGTGTCAAAAAAACCCCAAAAAAAACCTTTACACAATGAAAAGAGTGTTCGTGCATAGAGAACACTCAGTGGCTAAGCTCCCTCTTCTTTATTAATTAATGAGCATTATTTACTTCGAATGATCATCCACATTGATATATAATGTAATAGTTCACAGAATAATCTTTTTTTTCTCTCTCTCTCTCCATCATAATTCTACTGCAAATCAGTCTTGTTTATCCCGAACGTGGACTGAGGAATCGTATCCCAGAAATTCTGGAGAGGGTTAAAAAAAAAAAAAAAAAAAAAAAAAACACGAATCAACAACAAATGGGAAAAGGGGAGAAAAAAAAATTCAAGACTAGTTTTTTTTTAAAAACTACCTGATGAATCTGTCGAGATGTCGACCCCCTTTGACAATCCCCTTATGTCCAAATCAAAACTCGCTGTGATGGATGTTTTTTTTACCGATCACAAAACTTCGCTGTGAGGATTGGTTTTTTTTTTTTTTTTTTTTTTTTTTTTTTTTTTTTTTTTTTTTGCATTGCTGTTTTATCTTCTGCACCTCTTTGATCTTCTCCGCCTCTGATCTCTCTATCTCTCTCTCTCTCTCCCCAACCCCCCTCCACCTAAAACACAGCTCCCTCGGTACTTGTTTTTCTGTCTCAATGGTTGAACTGTGGATGAACGTTCAATTTGTTGTTGACAATAGATTACGGTGGTAACTTTTTATTTTTTCCCCCTGCTATTTTTGGTCTTCTTCATTTCTTTTCTTGTGATTTTATTTTCTTCATTTCTTGGTCTCAGAAGGCTGGATGGTGAGATGAGACAGGAGAGAGAGAGAGAGAGAGAGAGAGAGATGAGAGAGTGAAGGAGACGGAGAAGAGAGATCGAGAAGACGAGGAGGAGGAGAGGAGAGAGAAGCGAGAGAGGTCGAGAGAGGTGAGAGAAAAGAGAAAAAAAGGAGTCAATGCTTATAGCCGATTACCCAGTCAGATGATTCCAATTAACCTAGGTAAATAAAACTTGTCCGTGTTCGTTCGGTTCCTTCATTCGTTCGTTTCGTTCCTACGGTCACTTACTTCTCCTCTCGCTCTCTATCTTCTCTCTCTCTCTCAGCTCCTCTCTCTCTCTCTCCTCTCTCTCGTCGCTGTCTGGTTCTGGTCTTTGCCGCTGGAGTCTCTGTCTGTCTCTTGTCATCTCGGGCTTGTGTTCTTCTGTCTCTCTGTTTTGTCTTGTCTCGTGTCTGTCTGTCTGTCTCTCCTCTCTCTCTCTCTCTGGTCTCTGTCTTGCCTCTGTCTGTCTCTGTCTCCTGTCTCTGTGTCTCGGTGTATCTGTGGCTCTGTCTCTGCGGGTATGTCTGTCTGGTGCTGTCTGTCTGTCTGTCTGTCTGTCTCGTCTCTCTCTCTCCTCTCTCTCTTTTAATCGACCACGATCTGTTTTCGTATTTTTTTTTAATGCCATCGCTTTTTTTTTTTTTTCGTCCGTTCAATATCCCCAAACGACCGTCACAGATCCATTGCTAGTCTCTGCCAGAAGCCCTACCCACCCGAGCATCCCTCCACCCCCACCACTATCAGAACCAACTTCACCCCACCCTCTCTCCGGGTCACCACCACCCTCCCTTCTGTCCATTTGCCATCACCTCCCCCCCACCCCCCCCCCCCACCCCAACCAACCCCCCTCCACCCCCCCCACCCCCACCCCCACCCCCCAAACCCAAGAAAAAAAAATACTCCACCACCTCTTTTCTTCCTTTCGCCACCCCCACCCCCCCAACACCATCCTTCTGCGATCTTCCTCTCAATTCCACCCCCTCCCTTCTTCTCTTCTCTCTCTCTACTTCTCTCTCTCTCTCTCTCTCTCTCTGTCTTTCTCTCTCTCTCTCCCTCCCCCCGCCCTCCCTATCCCTCTTCCCTCTCTCTCTGTCTCTCTATTACCTTTCTCTCCCCTCTCCTCTCTCTTTCTCTCTCTCTCTTTCTCTCCCTCCCTTTTATCTCTCTCTCTCTACTCTCTCTCTCTCTCTCTCTCTATCTCTCTCTCTATCTCGCTCTATCTCTCTCTCTCTCTCTCTCTCTCTCTCCATCCTCGCTCTCCCCCTGGGGACTCCGGCTCTAGGCGTATTTCTGATTCCATCCCTGAGTAGAGAGAACGTGTCCCACTTGATGGGTCCTTTGATTTTGGATGGAGGCTCTGATGAGGCTTCAGATTCTTCGACTTTCTCGCTCTCTCTCTCGTCGCTCTATCTTCTCTCTCTCTCTCTGTACGCTCTCCAAAAAAACTCGGTTGTCCATGCTATCTCTCTATCTCTCTCTCTCTCTCTCTCATCTCTCATCTCTCACTCGTATCTCTATCTCTCTATCTCTCTCTCTACTTATCTCTCTATATCGCTCGTCCCACTACGCTCTCTCTGCTATCTCTCTCTCTCTATCTCTCTCTCTCTCTCTCTCTCTCTCTCTCTTTCAATATAGTCCACACGCTCTCTTCTCTTTATCTCTCTCTATCTATCTCTCGTTCTATATCTTTGCAAATCACTAGTCACCACCGCTATCCTCTCTATCTCTCTCTATCTCTCTATCTCTCTCTCTCTCTCTCTCCACTTGTTGTCCACCGCTCTCTCTTCTCTCTCTCCTCTCTCTATCTCCACTGGTCCACCTCTCTCTCTCTCTCTCTCTTCTCTTTTCACTCGTTGTCCAACCTGCTCTCTCTCTCTCTCTATCTCCACTTGTTGTACCAACCGCTCTCTCTTCTATCTATCTCTCTCTCTCTCTATCTGATTCTCTATCTATATCTCTCTCACTTGTCCACCTCTCTCTATCTCTCTCTCTCGCTCTTATCTCTCTCTCTCTCTTACACTACGTTGTCCGCTGATCTTCTCTCTCTCTCTCTCGCTCTCTTCTCTCTATTTTTCCAACAAACTTCCATCAACCTCTTAACTGCTGCATCTTTACCTTCTCTGTCTCGACTCTGTCCCGATATCTAGCGCGTAGTCCCTCTATAGATAGCGATATCTCTCTCTCCTCTCTCTCTACGCTCTCTAGCGCGCTCTCTATCTTTCTCTCTCTCCTCTAGGCTCTCTATTTCTCATCTATATCTCTCTATCGATCTATCTCTCTCTCTCAGTTCGGCGTTCTCTCTTAGACCAACCTAGCTAACAGCTCACGCTCTATCCTCTCTCTCTCGTCTCTATCTCTCTCGCGCTCTTCTCTTTAACACTCATTGTCCACCGCTGAGTATCTCTCTCATTCTCTCTTCTCTCTCTCTCTCTCTCTCGCTCTCTCTCTCTCTCTCTCTTTTCCAACAAAATTCCCTCACCTCTCACTGCTGCATCTTTACCTTCTCTGTCTCACTCTGTCCCTATCTTCTAGTATGGTCCCTCTCTCTCTAGCGCCCTCTCTCTCTCTCTCTCCTCTTTCTCTCTCTTCTCTCTCTCTCTCTCTCTTATCTCTCTTTCCCACTGCCTTGTCCACCGCTCTCTCTCTCTCTATCTCTCTCGCTCTATCTCTCTCTCTCTCTCTCTCTATCTTTCCAAACAAAACTTCCCTCACACTCTCACTGCTGCATCTTACATTCTCTGTCTCACCTCTGTCCTAATCTCTATATGTCCCTCTCTCTCTAGCGCTCTCTCTCTCTCTCACTCAAACGACACGCGCGGCGCGCGCGCGCACAAAACAACCACTAATGCGCGCGCTCTCTTCATTCATTCATTTTCTCCTTTTTTGTCTGTCTTGTCTGTCTCTCTCTCTCTTCCCTTTCTATCCACCCCCTCCTCCTCTCTCTCTCTCTCTCTCTCTCTCTTCTCTCTCTCATCACCCCACCTCTCTCTCTTCTCTAGTCTCCTCTGTCTGTACTATGTCCTCTGTTGTATCTGCCTCTATGTCTGTCTCTTTCTCTTGCCTCTGTCTGTATGTCTGTCTGTCTATCTCTCTCTATCTCTCTCTCTATCTCTCTCTCTCTATTCCTTTTCATCCTCTCTCTCTCTCTCGCCCCCTCTCCCTCCTTCTCTCTGTCTCCTCTCTGTCTCTCTCTCTCTGTCTCTACCTGTTTGTCTATGTGTCTGTCTGTCTCTGTCTGGCTGTCTCTGTCTCTGTCGCTGTCTCTCTCTCTCTCTCTCTCTCTCTCTCTCTCTCTAAACCCCGCACACTGTGTGTGTATGCAGTGTGTGTGTGTGTGTGTGTGTGTGTGTGTGTGTGTGTTGTGTGTGTGTGTGCCTGTGCGTGGAATGACGGTGCGTGCGTGCATGCGTGCGTGCGCCCCTTGCGTGCGTGCGTGCGTGCACGTATCTGTCTGTCATGACTGTGTGTCTGTGTCTGTGTGTCTGTTTTGTCTGTCGTAGGTATGTATGTTATGTGTTGTTCCTGCCTAAAACTAAAACAAAGTGGACAAGAGAGAAATCATATTTTCTTGCACAATATAACACCCTTCACCACCACCTCCACCCCAAAACACACACACCAACACACACACACCACACACACACACACACACACACACACCACATATACTATATATATAGATATCTATATAGATATATATATATATTATATATATATATCCACACGTACGCACGAGCGCTTTGTGTGCGCACACCAAAGCTACTTTGTCTGACACACCATTCACCCCCCCCCACACCTCACGCCGCACCCCCCCCCCGCCACACACACACACACATACAACACAACAACACACACACACAAACACAAACAAACAAACAAAACACACACACACACACACACACACACACATTACAAAACACACCACCACAACACACAAACACACAACACACACACCATACACAAACACACACACACCCACACAACACACCACACAAACCACACACCAGACACACACACACACACACACACACCCCACACCACACACACACAACACACACCACACAAACACATCACCACCAAACACAAACCACACACCCACATACACACGCCACACACACAAATTACACACACACACACACACACACACACACACACACACACCAGAACACAAACACAGAACAAACACACCCAAAGAAAACACACACATCACCACAACACACACAAACAAACACACACAACACACCAAAACACACACACAACACACAAAGACCTCTCGACAGCCAGCCGTGAGAATGCAGATAAAGACTAGGGGAAACTACGCTCATTTCTGTTTTTGTTATTGTCAGTTGCTGTAGGGCGACGCAAAGGTTTCACAGAACACAATCATCAGCCAAATCCTACCTCGCCCCCCCCACTACCCCTCCACTCATATCCTAAATCTCAAACTTCTACCATCCCCTATCCCCATCCATCCACCGCCCTATACCCCCCACCCACCCACACCCCACCCCCCGCCCCCACATCACGGCCTTTCGCCTGCCTTCCTCCACCATCACCATTTCTACTCCCTCCCTCTCTCGGTCTATCTGTCTCTCTCTGTCTCTTTCTCTGTCGTCTGCTGTCTGTCTGTCTTGGTGTCTATGTGGGTGTCTCGGATCTCTCTTCTCTCTCTCTCTCTCTCTCTCTGCTCTCTATCTTGGCGTCCCTGTCTCTGTCCTGTCTCGTCATTGTATATATCTCTCTCGTGTCGTCTGTCTCTATCTGCGGCCATGTCTCTGTCCGGTTTCTGTCCGTCCGTCGGTTGTCTATCTGTCTATTTCTCTCTCTCTCTCTCTCTCTCTCTCCTCTATCTCTCTCTGCGTCCCTGTCTCTGTCTGTCTGCCCTCCCTCCTCATCCCCCTCCTCTCTCTATCTCTTTCTCTCTCTCTCACCCCCATCCCCCATCCCACCCCACTCACTGAAATGATCACTTTTGAGGATAAAGTGATACCGATTCTGGATCCCTTCCAGAGGGCCAATGTCTACCGAATCATTCCTCGCTCTACAACAAACAAAACACATGCGGATGGAGTTACAGCATACAGGAATGCAGGTTGACTGTCTATGGGCAAACAAGAATGCCGTGTCTGTCCTTGTCTGCAAACAATCAATGGTTGTGTCAATGTGTATACAGCGGATTTCATGTACAAAAATTGTGTACAGAAGTGTCCTTTTTTGGGCTTCCAGAATCCATGGGCTGTGTCCATTGTTATAGGAATCCACTGTGCTATATTATCTACCCATAAAAAAAACAAACAAAAAACATAGTGCAGTTATTGTTCGCAAAGACTCCATGATGGGCAGTTGTGTGTGTGTGTGTGTGTGTGTGTGTGGTGTGTGTGTGTGTGGTGTGTGTGTGTGTGTGTGTGTGTGTGTGTGTGTGTGAGAGTATGGTGTGTGTGTGTGTGTGGTGTGTGTGTGTGTGTGTGTGTATGTGTGTGTGCGTGTGTGTGTGTGTGTGTGTGTGTGGGTGTGTGTGTGTGTGTGTGTGTGTGGTGTGTGTGGTGTGTGGTGTGTGTTGATATGTGTGTGTGCGTATGTGTGTGGTGTGGGGGGGGGGGGGGGGGCGCTTTGTGTGTGTGTGTGTTTGTGTGTGGTTTGTCTGTGTGGTGCATGTGTGTGTGCATGTGTGCGTGTGTATGTGTGTGTGTGTGTGTGTGTGTGTGTGTGGTGTGTGTGTGTGTGTGTGTGTGTGGTGTGTGTGTGTGTGTGTGCATTGTACGTGTGCATGTGTATGGTGTGTGTGTTGTGTGTGTGTGTGTGTGGGTGTGTGTGTGGTGTGTGGGTGTGTGTGTGTGTGGTGTGTGTTTGCGCATGTGTATGTGTGTGTGTGTGTGTGTGTGTGTGTGTGTGTGTGTGGTGTGTGCGTGCATGTGCGAAGTGCGGCGGCGCGCGCGCCCCGCATGTGTGTGTGTGGTATGTGTTGTGTGTGTGTGTGGTGGTGTGTGTGTGTGTGTGGCGCGCGCGCACGCGAGCGCCTCTGTGTGGTGGTGTGTGGTGTGGGTGTGTGTGGTAGCTTTCGCTCTAACCCATGCTGATTTATCTGAAATCTAGCCAAGTCTGCTGTGGCCGGCGGTTAAAAGGCAGAAGGGAATCCCTATTGATGTCCGTTGTAGTAAGTGTTGTTTTGTTTTGTTTTTGTTTTGTTTGTTTGTTTGTTGGCTTGCTAGATCAGCTTACTCCTAGTATTGTAACAGCTTATCTGGCATATCGGCGTGTCTCGCTCTTTTTCTCCTCCTCACTGCATCTTTGATTTCGCGTTAACTAGAATGTTGTATTCAAGGACTGTTTTTTTGTTGCCTGTTGTCATCAATAGCAATCTTTGGTATGTCTTCGAGGGAAAGTTGCAAGTTCTCAGTGTGGTGGGTTACGTCTTGACTTGTCAGTTCCTTTGTTTTTTTTCCTTTTTTTCTGTTTTCTTTTTTTTTTTTTTTTTTTTTTTTTTTTTGTTTTTTTTTTTTTTTTTTTTTTTTTTTTTTTTTTTTTTTTTTTGGCCAGTTTGGGGGAAAATGATTTTGTCTTTATTTTTTATCAGAAAGTTGCTGAATATCAACTGTCTGTGAAAGTAACTGTGTGTTACTTCGTCAGTCTTCCTCCATTTTTTTTTTTCTTTTTTCTTTTTTTTTCTTTTTTTTCTTTTTTTTTATTTGTTTGTCTGTTGTACAGACGATGTGAAAAACGTTATCATATTTTGCGAGTTTGTCATTAACCAAGGTCTGACCAGCGCTTTGGGGCTAATATGTAAGTCAGACATCTGCAAAGTCGTAGCCATGAGGGACCCTCTTCTTAAATTCTCTCATCTTGGTCATTCATTTTTTTTTTTTCCCATCAGCTTTAAATCATGTTCAGTGTGATCTTGAAACTTGGTGTAGCGTATATGGACTAGTCTGCACGCAGAGACACTTCCTTGAGGAAACTGAAACTGAAACTGCGAATCTGTCCAAAGACATGTCGGTATTACAGACCGGTCCTGCTGATCTGTCGTTTTGTATAATTTTGCTGCCCGTTGTAATTTAGACTGAATGAAGGTTCCAGCTGGCAGCTCTTCAGTCGGCACTACCCAGGTAGGCATCCCGCTGTGTAAACGAGTGTGGATTGTAAAGCGCTTAGAGCTTGGTCTTTAGCCGAGGATAGGCGCTATGTACGTATTCATTATAATAATTGTAGTAATGTGTTTGAAATTCAACCATGTTCATCAGCTGATATCCATCCCCTAACCCCCCTCCACCCCTCTTCGTGTTCTGCCTTCAACGCCTTTTTTTTTTTTTTTTCCCTCTCTTATTCACAGGCTTTTCCATCGCTGTGTTCCTTTTCTTCCATAAATAGTGGTGTTCCTTTTGCTTAAATGAGTAATCAGAATATCAAATAAATGCATTACATACACAGACTTACTTATGAGGAATGCCTTTATAACTTTTATGTGGCTTGTTGGGATCTCTTTTATCTTTTACTTCCTCCTGTTATTCCTTTATATTATATATATATATATATATATATATATTATATATATATATATATATATATATGTCCAGTACTGTGTATTCAGTCGCCTTCAATTTTTCTAGTCATTTTATTTGATTCAAAGTTCATGCCTAAAAATAATATTTTTCTTACTGCCATGAAAAATCTGACGTGTTTCCCTTCGTTTCATCTGCCAGATCTTACTGCCTTTGTTTCATAATAAATTTGGTCTCAACCCCGAAAAAAAGAATTCAAAACAAGTAATTCTTTCTAATAATATAGCAACAAACTGTCTGTTTTAAAAATAAGAATGTATTGTACGCCACTTTGCTTTGTTTCTAGGTAATTGGTGTCATTTCCGGTCAAGGATGATAATTGAACGCCTTCTAATGTACTACTTCTGATTCGTACGGCAACAAGGTTTACAGCTGGTACAAAAAGCACGAAAGGATGGGAGAGAGAAAGGGCATCCTTGATGTACTCAACAATACAGCAAACGGTTCTGACTGCCAGCTACCATTGTTTACGCTGCTAGAGCAAATACTGTTCAGATTATAACACCCTCCCTCCCCCCCCCCCCCCCCCCACCCCCCCCCCCCCCCCCCCCCCCCCCCCCACCCCCCACCCCCCCCCCCCCCCCCCCCCCCCCCCCCCCCCCCCCCCCCCCCCCCCTTTTTTTTTTTTTTTTAAGTCAACCCCCAAACGGAACACAGAAAAAATGGAGCAGAAACGATCTAGGCCCAGAGTCAAAAGCTTTACAGAAGTCGATCGCAAGCAAGCAAATAACCAGTTTCGTCTGTTTTGTTTGATGAGTTGATAACATTTTTTATTGATGGTAGAATTGTGGCGACATTTCTGCCTTAATAACCCCCTCCTGAGCCACATTCCCCGGTTGGTGTGTCACTTTGCCAAGTCTTCTGTGAGCACTTTTGCAAATATTTTGTAATAGGAGCTGGTGAGAGCACTTGGTCGCCAGATATGTAATGTCTTCCTGTCTTATTTTTATGATTATGATTATGAATGCTAATACAGCGCCTATTCGCGGCTAGAAGCCAAGCTCTAAGCGTTTTACAATCCACACGCGTTTACACAACGGGCTGCCTACCTGGGTAGTGCCGTCTGAAGTGCTGCTTGATAATTACCTTCATGAAGCAGCATGAGAACACCTTGTTTCTTGCAAATACGAAACTTTTTTCTGCAGTAAAGAATTCCTTTAAAGTGTCTGTCAGCATTGCAGACATTCTATCCGAAAAAGAATCTTAGAAAATCCGTACATTATTTCGTCACTTCCAGGGATTGAACCGTTTTTTTTTAACTTTGTTATAATCCTAGAACTTTTCATCTACGAAGACATTTTCTTCACAGAAGAAGGCGTTTTTTTTTTTTTTTTTTTTTTTTTTTTTTTTTTTTTTCACCCAAGCATGGACAAGTTTCATTTTGAATAAATAGTTAAGTATCTTCCTGGACATCGACTGCTGCCGTACCTGGATTTTTCTTTAAACTTTTGTAAAAGGACTTGATCATTTAGTATAGCATTCTAGTCGTTACCATCTTTTGCCAGATTTTTTACAATTTTTTTTTATCCCAAACTTTAGACACACTTTGTGTGCGCGCCTTTGCCACTTTCGATCCGTTTCATTCTTGATCAAATCTGTGCTCTGCTTCCTTTTTCTAAGTACATTATTTCTAATTTTTGCCTCAACTGAAGTAATCTCAACCCTATTTATTGTTTGGATTTTGCGCCAGAAAATCCCCTGTTTCTGTGATATGAAATTGACTTTTTTGAAAGCCGTTTTCTTTTTGCAAAACACTGCTTTTCTGAAATCGTGGGAGCCATTTTTTTTTTTTCAAATCACACAGCTAACATCTGACAATGTTAGAACAACTTTCATTACGCTTTTTTATGTAAAATGCACCAAGCGGACTGTTCATTATTTCTAAAAGATACTGGTGTTTGTGCAAGCAGCTATTGTTAAAATCTCTTGTCTCCTGAACCTTCAGAAATGTAGGATCATCAATCACTGTCACCACAGCCTGGTGATTAACACCAATCACTGTCACCACAGCCTGTGATGATCAACACCAATCACTGTCACCACAGCCTGTGGTGATCAACACCAACCAATCACTGTCACCACAGCCTGGTGATTAACACCAATCAATCGCTGTCACCACAGCCTGTGATGATCAACACCAATCAATCACTGTCACCACAGCCTGGTGATCAACACCAATCAATCACTGTCACCACAGCCTGTGATGATCAACACCAATCACTGTCACCACAGCCTGTGGTGATCAACACCACACCAATCACTGTCACCACAGCCTGTGATGATCAACACCAAATCAATCACTGTCACCACAGCCTGTGATGATCAACACACAAATCAATCACTGTCACCACAGCCTGTGATGATCAACACCAATCACTGTCACCACAGCCTGTGGTGATCAACACCAATCAATCACTGTCACCACAGCAGCCTGTGATGATCAACACCAATCAATCACTGTCACCACAGCCTGTGGTGATCAACACCAATCAATCACTGTCACCACAGCCTGTGATGATCAACACCAATCAATCACTGTCACCACAGCCTGTGGTGATCAACACCAATCAATCACTGTCACCACAGCCTGTGATGATCAACACCAATCAATCACTGTCACCACAGCCTGTGGTGATCAACACCAATCAATCACTGTCACCACAGCCTGTGGTGATCAACACCAATCAATCACTGTCACCACAGCCTGTGGTGATCAACACCAATCAATCACTGTCACAACAGCCTGGTGATCAAACACCAATCACTGTCACCACAGCCTGTGATGATCAACACTAATCAGTCACAGTCACCACAGCCTGGTGATTAACACCACAGACGTTTAGCATTTTCGAAGGAAACACATAACTGCATTATGCTGTCCAAAGAGAAAATACCATACAGACAGCGGTTAATAAGGTAAAGTAAGGGAATTGGTTAGTAAGGTAAAGTAAGGGAATTGGTTAGTAAGGTAAAGTAAGGGAACTGGTTTAAAGGTAAAGTAAGGGAATTGGTTAGTAAGGTAAGGTAAGGTAATATTGCTTACAGCCCAGCCGACCGCAAAGGGCCATATCAGGGCTGTCACCGCGTTGAAGTCCACCCACAAGTCATTCATTCACACAACCCTTTAAAATACACCTAAAAAACACACCCGAAATGTTAAAAAATCTTTCCACAGTAAAATCTCAGATCATTCGCCTTCCTAAGAAATTCAAAGATCACATCAGGTGGAACATCTCTGAAGTAAGTTTTCATGGAGTGTGCTGTAAAATGTTAATGTCTCACATCATGCAAGTCCAACACTCTAAAAGAATGTTTTTCATTGTGAGTGGCACATGACATGGAATGCACCATGGAGCTTCTTCACTCTTCAAAAGGTACGAATGAGTTAAAAACGAACGGCCAGTGTGCAACCGGCATAAAACTATTTCTTCTTTGCGATCACCAGAAGTAGATGAGAGGAACTCTTTAAGGTTTGGACGGATCCGGAAAAGTTGAACTGTCTGTGTATTCCAGTCCTCCTGCCAGAGGTCTCTGACATAATCAGTAACTTTCGGTTTCAAATCTGAGTAAGGGATAGATATATTGGACAGTTTCATTCTTGTGGAATTCTCAGCGACACGATCAGCCATTTCATTTCCCCGAATGCTCACATGACCAGGAACCCAAGCCAGAACAACGTTGTGACCTTCCGCTTTCAAAGAGGCAAAAAACGTTTTTTTTTTTTTTTTTAAAGTTCAGAAGGTCAGGATGATGGAAGGTACGGCTAGCTATGGCCTCCAAAGCTGACAGCCAATCAGACAAAATCAGAAAGTCCTTGTTTGTAGATGGAGAGATTATCTTCAGTGCCAGAACCAAAGTTGTAAGTTCGGCAGAGTAAACAAAATTATCTGACGGAATTGTCATGTTCTGATGATATTTGAGGAGCACCTGGGCAATAGGCTGAACAAACCATTCCATCTTCAAACTTTGAACCATCAGTAAATACTTTCTGAAAGGATGGGAATTTTGTATTGGTGAAAGGGCTGTTTATATGTCAATAATACTGTTCTCCTTACTATGAAATGATCTCAACACATCTATCAGTTCCAGAGATTTTATCTGCTTATTCAATTCAGTCACATCAATATCACGATGAGCTGACCCGAAATGATACCCCCAAATCATTTCTGTGAACGCCACTGAAATCTCCTGCTAAGATTCAGATTCATTCATCGAAGTCCTTACTTCTTTTCCCTGTAAAAGCTGGTTGAAGTTGAGTAATTAGAGCACAGTCCGTGTCAACCTTTTCAACTGCCACGGCCAGGTTTCTGGCCTGTGAAACTTGGATGACTTCTCCCCCTTACATCTGTTATTACATATGTTATTACATCTGTTATCACATCTGTTATTACAGCTGTTATTACAGCTGTTATTACATCTGT
>JADBJO010001494.1:32500-42500 GCA_016801955.1 Conus betulinus
AGGTCCTGGGGATACCGTGACTAATTACGCTGATAATTGATTGTGCCCATTCACGAAATTTCTGTGACCAACGGCTGTTAAGATCGTTGACAAACTCCTAAGATTTCGTGAGCATAGCTCTGTCCGTTCATAAAATATGATGTTTTTATTGAGTCACTGGGTCATGGAAGACCCAGGAAGCACGGTAAAGGTTAAAACCACCCACCGGAGAGTAGGACTAGAGGGCCTTGAGAAGGTTACACTCACGCCACGAGAACAAATATGACATTTCAGGGAGAATGCCTAATTCTGTCATGTCAATTTTGAACTCTCTACATCCGATTGCGAAGGGTAACAAAATCACACACACACACACACACACACACACACACACACACACACACACACACACACACACAAGCGCGCGCGCGCGCGCGCACACACGCACACACACACACACACACACACACACACACACACACACCACACACACACGCACGTACGCACGCACGCACGTGCCCACACGCGCATACACGCACGCACACACACACACTCACCACACACACACACACACACACACACACACACACACACACACACACACACACACACACACACACACACACACACAACAACAGACAAAACAAAACAAAAAACCAAACAAACAAAAAACAGAAAACAAACAACAAACAAAACAAACAAAAAAGCAACAAACAAAAAAACCAAAGGTGCTCCCTGTATGAGTGACCACTGCATCAAAAGGTCTATCGTCTAATCAAAGGTCTATCGTCTAATCACCTTCCTCCTGAAGAGATATTTCAGTACCATGATTGCACACAATCAATATAGTTTTTCATGTGTCATTAGTTATTATCCTACTTACCACACTGACATCGTACCGGAACAGTGCGTAAGCATGAAAACAAGAAGATTGCTCATCGCCGCAAATTAAAAATCTCCAATGATTATTCTCGTCACTATATACAGCTTTCTGACGCAAAAACTTCATCATTGTTGTTGTTGTTTTTAACCTTCTTTCTTTCTTTCTTTCTTTCTGTCTTCCTTTCTTTATCTATTCATTTTTTTTTACACTCTGTCAAATGCATTGCAAATCAAAATTGTATTTTTTACCTCTTGATGTCATAACCGTCTAAATACAACATGAAAATTGTGTGTGTGTGTAACTACGCCTTTCATGACGAAAGATATTCTTCTTATGAAGAAAGTTAGGATTCAGATGTTTTGAAACTAGCAACTTCCCACGTCCATTACCACCTTACTAACCTACACCCCCCGAACGACACCATGAGAATGAAGACTTTACTCCACCCCACCCCCCACATACCCCCCCCCCCCCCCCCCCCCCCTTCCACTTCTTGTTTTTTAGTTGTACTCCCAGTTCTTAAAGAACAGGGAGTACTTTTAGAATGGGAACGAAGAAATGCTGTCTGTGTGTCTGTCTGTGTGTCTGTCTGTGTGTCCGTGGTCAAAATGTGTTCCACTCGCTCCAGACAAAAACTACTGGGCCGATCTTTTTGAAAATTTATAGGTATGTTCATTATGGGTCACGGATGATCCCCGATGTTTTTGTTTACCGTTATACCGTTACTAAGGCTTGTAACGGCCTGTAACGCTTTTTTCTTCTTCATGGAATATCTCGGAAAGTACTTGGCCGATCTTTCTGAAAATTAGCAGGTATGTTCATTATGAGTTACGAATGATGCCCGATGTTTTAGTTTACCGTTATATCGTTACTAACGGCTGTAACGGCCTGTAACGGTTTTTTTTTATGGAATATCTCAGAAAGTACATGGCCAATATTTCTGAAAATTTGTAGGTATGTTCATTACGTGTCACGGATAATGCCCGATGTTTAAGTTTACCGTTATAGCCGTTACTAACGGCCCATAATGGCTTTCTTCCTGATGGAAAATCTCAGAAAGTTCTTGACCGATCTTCCTGAAAATTTGTAAGAATGTTCATTATAGGTCACAGGCGATGGCCGATGTTTACCAGAATAGCATCACTAACGGTTACACCAGCCCAAGATGGTTTTTCCTCTTTATGGAATATCTCACGCGTATTCAGGATAAACTGGGAGTACGTTTATATGCTTTGCATCTTGTTGTTGTTACTGATGTCCTTGTTGTCAATAACATTCTCGTTTCCTTGTTGGGCTTGTTTTCTTGCTGTTGCTGCTCTCGTTGCTGTTTTCATTATGTTGCTCTTCTGGTCTTATGAGGTATTTTTGTTCACTTGTTTTCTTCTTCCTCTTGCTGTTTCTGATTGTGTGTGTGTGTGTGTGTGTGTGTGTGTGTGTGTGTGTGTGTGTGTGTGTGTGTGTGTGTGCGTGTGTGTGTGTGTGTGTGTGTGTGCGCGCGCGTGTGTGTGTTTGTGTGCGTGCGTGCGTGCGTGCGTGCGTGCGTGCGTGCGTGCATGCGTGTGTGTGTGTGTGTGTTGTTGGTGGTGGTGGTGTTGTTGTTGTTTCTCTCTCTTACTTTCTTTTTCTTAGTTGCTGTTCTAGTTTGTAATCGCGCCATGTTCAAATAATTGGGTTTTTGTTGTTGTCATTGTTGTTTTTGTTGTTGTTGTTGTTATTGCTGCTGCTGCTGCTGCTGCTGCTGCTGCTGCTTAGTTCCTTTTTTGTTTCTTCGCTGTTTCTCTTCTGTTTCTTCTGATTCTTGTTTCATTGTTGTGAAGTGCTTCTTTTTGGCTGTCGTCGTTCCTTTCACGTTGTTCGTGTTGCTTTCTTGTCGCTGTTTCGGTTGTTCTTTTGTAGTCGTTGTGTTGTTGTTGGTCTTGTCTGCTTTGTTGTCGTTCCTGTTTTCCTTCTCATTCTTGATGTTGTTGTCATTTGTTTGTTTGTTTGTTAGTATTGCTTTCGTGCTGTAGGCCCTACTCGTTGTCTCTCGGCTTCTCGTCGTTGTCTTAGCTGTTGGCTTGTTGTTGTTGGTCTTGCTGATGTTGTTGTCATGTTTTTCCTTATCGTCGTCTGGGTTCATGGCCTACATCTTCCATGGTCACTCTTTTACTGACCGGGATTTGTACGTCAATGTCCATTGTTACCATGTCTCCTTTTGATGGCCAGTTCACGCAGAGGGCGCAAGCACATTTAATAATAATAATAATCATCATCATAATCATAATAATGATAATAATAATAATGATGATGATGATGATAATAATAATAATAATAATAATAATGATAATAATAATAATAATTTATGGCGCTTAATCTTACACATCATAAGCCCTAAGCGCTTACAAATACATCAAAAGTTAAAGAAAACATAAATGAAACCGATAAGAATAAGAAAATTGCAATAAGTACCATGCGTCTACAGACAAGGGTGCATATTCACACACACACCCATGCACACACCATCACGGTGAAGCGAGATATCCCAGACTTGCCTCAGAGATGGCGTGGAAGCAAGTGCTAGGACCGATCATTCGGCCAGAAGAAAGGCCAGTTGAACTCATGTTGGCCCTCTGCACAATATCTGGGCTTCAGACGTGAATCTGTTTTGCTGTTTTTTGGTGGTGGTGTGGTGGTGGTAATGGCGGTGGTGGTGGGCGGTGGTGGTGATGGTGGTGGTGGTGGTGGTTGATGGTGGTGGTTGATGGTGGTGGTGGTGATGGTGGCGGTAGTGGTGGTGGCGGTGGTGGTTTTACTTCATGTTTTGTTGCTGTTATTTGTTTGCTTGACCAGAGAGAATTTGTATACAGAAAATCACTTTCACCAGACAGGAGGTGTGAGGAAAACCAACGTTCACACACACACACACACACACACACACACACACACACACACACACACACACACACACACACACACACACACACACACAAATCTACAAGGGGACAAGGGAGAGCGTAGACTTCCAACAATATTGAACAGTTTCCCCCCCCCCTTCTTCTCTCTCTCTCTCTCTCTCTCTCTCTCTCTCTCTCTCTCTCTCTCTCTCTCTCTCTCTCTCTCTTCTCGGACTCTCTTGCGCTTCATGACTTATTTCTTGAGAAATTTACAGAAAATGTTTACACCACACCCACACCCCATTCCAATTAAAAAAAAAAAAAAAAAAAAAAAAATCTAGCAATGCTGAAGAAACTATAACACTTAAAATCCTGGATCCGTCGTGTGGTCAGATCCACATCAATATTGAACAGATTCGTCCTGGGCCACAGTCGGTATTTCCGTGCAGTTTGTAAAAAAAAAATGAGGTCAGTAGTTTTTTGTCCAGTCCTGCTAACAGACAGATCAAGGAAAAGACGCAGGTAAAAACAACTCGTCTTTGGCGACGGTAACAATAATTCTGCTGGGCCGTATTCAGTATATCCGTAAAGTTTCGTAAAAAATCAGGTTAGTTGTTTTTGTCCAGTCCTGCGAACAGACAGATTAAGGAAGACACGCAGGTAAAAACATCTCGTCTTTGGCGACGGTAACAATAATTCTGAGATGCGTAATTCTGGGGTTACACGCAGTATAGCTAATAAACACACACACACACACAACACACACACACACACACACACACACACACACACACACACACACACACACACACACACACACACACACACACACACACACACACACACACACACACACACACACACACACACACACACACACACACACACACACCCACACACACACACACACACACACACACACACACACACACACACACACACACACACACACACACTTGCACTGAAGAAGAGCTCCGGCACAAAAGGTTCATTATCAGTTCACCACCAGACTTCTCGACAAGGCGCACTTGACGCTCATGTTGCTTGTGTAACCCTTCCCATCAACCTGCCGACATCGTCATCAACCTACCCACATCGTCATCAATCTGTCTACATCGTCATCAACCTGGCGACATCGTCATCAACCTGGCGACATCGTCATCAACCTGGCGACATCGTCATCAACCTGCCCACATCGTCATCAACCTGCCCACATCGTCATCAACCTGTCGACACCGTCATCAACCTGGCGACATCTCATCAACCTGTCGACATCGTCATCAACCTGTCGTCATCAACATCGTCATCAACCTGGTGACATCGTCATCAACCTGCCCACATCGTCATCAACCTGCCCACATCGTCATCAACCTGTGACATCGTCATCAACCTGCATCCACATCGTCATCAACCCTATCGTCCACACATCGTCATCAACCTGCCCATCGTCATCAACTGCCCACATCGTCGTCATCAACCTGCCCACATCGTCATCACCTGCCCACATCGTCATCATCAACCTGGCGACATCATCATCAACCTGTCGACATCGTCATCAACCTGTCGACCCCGTCATCAACCTAGCGACACCTGTCTCATCAACCTGTCGACATCGTCATCAACCTGTCGACATCGTCATCAACCTGGCGACACCGTCATCAACCTGTCGACATCGTCATCAACCTGGCGACACGTCATCAACCTGTTGACATCTCATCAACCGTCATCATCAACCTGTCGACACCGTCATCAACCTGGCGACATCTCATCAACCTGTCGATCAACCTGGCGACATCTCATCAACCTGTCGACATCGTCATCAACCTGGTGACATCGTCATCAACCTGCCCACATCGTCATCAACCTGTCGACATCGTCATCAACCTGCCCGCATCGTCATCAACCTGCCCACATCGTCATCAACCTGCCCACATCGTCATCAACCTGGCGTTGAAACGGCGAGGGCAGCCTAGTGAACCTTCCTGTCAAAACATCTTCTGCTTAACCTGAGTGTGTGCACGTATGATAATAATCATGAATACTTGCAGTATATAAGTGTAGAGAGCGCTGTATCCAAAATGCTGCGCCATCGTTTTATTATTACCACCCCCCCCCCCCCCCCCAAAAAAAAAAAAAAAAAAAAAAATGGCGAGTGTAAAATATCACCAAATGTACTACCCTCGGGAATTGTTAAAGTTTCAAGCATGATGTAAAAATGTCCGAGTTGACACAGTTTATACAGACATCACGTGCACAACAAACCGCCAGAAAAGTTCAAGTGAAGACAAACGAGAAGCGGGTCTTGGCTTCAATCGATAAACGGAGGGACGAGGGTCCTTTTTTTTTTTTGTTGTTGAATTTCTGGCTTTTTTTGCTTCAATACGAAGCGGTGAGACAGAAGAAGTCTTGTCAAAGGTCTCTGCCGTGTCTTATTTGTCACAGCACAGATTCCAAAACATGTTCCAGAGAAAAGTTCAGCGGTTTTTTTTTGTTTGTTTTGTTTGGTTTTTTTTTTGGTGGTGGTGTTTTTTTTTTTTTTTTCTTTGCCGCGCTCGTTGCAACAAGCTGAACAGACATCACTCAATATATGTTCTTTTGTATGACGTGCGTGAAAATGCAAAGCAGCGAGCACAGCTTGACAATACAAGGTCCCAGCTGAAAGCAGTGATATAACGGGTGTGTTTCTAACCGGGTAAGCCTTGAAACCAGTGTCGTGAACATGTTTGCTACTTTCACATCAAACTGTTTGAGAAGTTTGGACTACTGGATGTTACACAGGACAACAGTCGATTCGAAAAAAAAAAATGGAAAGAGCAGGAGACTGGTCTAATTGTTTTGTATCTTGCCTGAAGAAGACCTAAGAGGTCGAAACGCGTCGTGTTTTGTCTTGTGATTCGTTAGTCCATGTTTTTTTTTTTTTTTTTCTTTGGCGGTTCGTTAGCATTTATTTAAGAATGGTCAGTATTGCTTTGGCCACCTGTTCAAAATAATGGGCCAGAACAAACGCAGTTTGTAAAGATGGTGGTGAAGAATCTCCAGCCATGTTCAGTTTTGATGAAATCACTAAAAAAAAAAAAAAAAAAGAAAAGAAAAAAAAAAGAAAAAAAAAAAAAAAAAAACACGATGATCTGCATATGGCATCGTTGAAGAGAATGTCAACTGTGATTCGGCGATCTCCCATCTTCGACAGAGGAAAACAAAAAGACACAGGCTTAATCGGGCAAAAGCGAACGCCCAGTATGTTGGAACCTCTTAATGAGTATCTGATGATGTCACAGCAGACAAAACAACAACAACAAAAATGTCCGTTGAAAGCGGTCCACTCTGCGGTCAAATCCGACGTGGCTTGGCGCGTACGATGACAGAGCTGTTACGTCACTGTCAATACACTTACGATGACACAGCTGTCACGTCACTGTCAATACACTTACGATGACAGAGCTGTCACGTCACTGTCAATACACTTACGATGACACAGCTGTCACGTCACTGTCAATACACTTACGATGACACAGCTGTTACGTCACTGTCAATACACTTAGATGACAGAGCTGTCACGTGACTGTCAATACGCTTACGATGACAGAGCTGTCACGTCACTGTCAATACATTTACGATGACAGAGCTGTAACATCACTGTCAATACACTTACGAAGACAGGAGTTTGTTACGTCACCGTCAATCCACTTACGATGTCAGAGCTGTTACGTCACTGTCAATACACTGATGATGACAGAGCTGTTACTCCACTGTCAATCCACTTACGATGACAGAGCTGTTACGTCACTGTCAATACACTGATGATGACAGAGCTGTTTACGCCACTGTCAATCCACTTACGATGACAGAGCTGTTACGTCACTGTCAATACACTTACGATGACAGAGTTCTTACGTCACTGTCAATACAGTTACGAGAGATGTTGCGTCACTGTCAATACACGTACGAAGACAGAGCTGTTACGTCACTGTCAATACACTTGATTCCAGGGCGGATTTTTCTCTGGTTCTTGGTTTCAATATGAGGATGACTGCATGCAGAAATGGAAACAAAATCAAAAGAAAAAATTCAGTATGACCGCACGTCAGAACTAACAAATCACAGAACAAACGCCACACGTTTCGACCTCTTTGGTCCTCTTCACACAAGATGAACACACACTCGAGACGATGAAAACGAAGGAGGAACAGACTGTCACTTACCTTCTCAAACTGGGAGCAAAATGGATGTTGTATGGGAAGGAGGCTGCTGAGAGGGGAGACGATGCGGGTTTGAAAAATATATGACAATGACAATAATGAGGATGATGATGATAAAAATAGTAATAATAATAATGATAATTATCATAATTATTATAATTGTTATTGTTGTTGTTCTTGTGATGTCGATGATGACGATGATACAACATAGATAATAGTACTACCACTTCTTTAATAATCAGAATGATGGTAGTATGATCATGTAATGATAACGGATGACAACAAAGACGATGAAAGTAATTGTAGTAATAGTAGTAACTATACTGACAGAAGGAGAGAAAAACGAGGGATTAGAGAATAGTTCAATGTGGATATATGGAAGAAGAAAGGGGAGAAGGAGGAGGATAGAGATCATGGGAAAGATAGAGTCTAATGACAAAGAAGAGGAGGGGGAGGAAGAAGAAGAGCAGAAGGAAGAGGAAGAATAAAGACCATGGGAAACATTGAATGGTAGAATCTAAAGATAGAGTCTATGAAATTCACTAAGAGCTTTGATAATAGTCGTGAGCATAATCATAGAATAATTATAATTACGATGTAGTAGGAAATGGGAAAGAGAGTAGGTTTGAAATCTAGTAATAATCATAGTTGTAAACGTTATGATGATAACAACAACGTTGATGATAATAATGGTAAAAATTTTAATACAAGTAAAAGTGATAGTAGTAGTAGTAGTAGTAGTAGTAGTAGTAGTAGTAGTAGTAGTAGTAATAGTAGAATAGTAGTAGTAGTCATAACAATCATAATGATCATGATGATGATGATGAGGAGAAGAAGAAGAAGAAGAAGAAGAAGAAGAAGAGAGAAGAAGAAGAAGAAGAAGATGATGATGATGATGATGATGATGATGATGATGATGATGATGATGGTGATGATGATGATGATGATCATGATGATGATGATGATGATGATGCAAAACAGCAACAACGATGTAAAAACAAACTAATAGCACAACGACTTACTACTGCAACTAACGATAAAGACAGGATCAATCATAATACGTCAACGACAATCATAATCATGATGAAAAGGATGATAACAAGGATTTTATGCGTGCGTTCACACACGGAACCTCGGTTTTACAGTCTCATTTGAAGGACTGTATGGGAAATGGAGTCAGAACCAATGTTAACTCCGAGTGTTTATGCGCGCGCGCGTGCGTGCGTGCGTGCATGTGTGTGTGTGTGTGTGTGTGTGTGTGTGTGTGTGTGTGTGTGTGTGTGTGTGTGTGTGTGTGTGTGTAGTGCAAGACGTATTTTAATTATATTTGTTATTTGATAGTGTTTGATCGTGATTAGATAAACTGTGTAACTAGCTGACTGACTGACTAACTAACTAACTAGCTAAAGAACGAACGAACGAACAAAATAACTTACCAGCCAGCCAACTAACCAACCATCTAACTTAGTAACTAACTAACCAACCAAATAACCAGCCAACCAACCACCAAGTAACTGATTAACTAATCAACCAACTAGTTAACTAAGCATCAAACATTTTCTCTGGCATGAATAGACTGTGCACAGAGATGAAAAGTAATGTCCTGCACATGTCATCACCTGTGTAGTTGTGATGTCCTGCACATGTCATAACCTGTGTAGTTGTGATGTCCTGCACATGTCATCACCTGTGTAGTTGTGATGTCCTGCACATGTTATAACCTGTGTAGTTGTGATGTCCTGCACATGTCATCACCTGTGTAGTTGTGATGTCCTGAACAACTAACAACCTGTGTAGTTGTGATGTCCTGCACATGTCATCACCTGTGTAGTTGTGATGTCCTGAACAACTAACAACCTGTGTAGTTGTGATGTCCTGCACATGTCATCACCTGTGTAGTTGTGATGTCCTGAACAACTAACAACCTGTGTTGTTGTGATGTCCTGCACATGTCATCACCTGTGTAGTTGTGATGTCCTGCACATGTCATCACCTGTGTTGTTGTGATGTCCTGCACATGTCATCACCTGTGTAGTTGTGATGTCCTGCACATGTCATAACCTGTG
>JADBJO010001494.1:52500-55000 GCA_016801955.1 Conus betulinus
TCGAACAGTGTGAATGGCGGGGGGGGGGGGGGGGGGATCAAGGGCGGGCAAAAACGAATCCATTGCCTTTTGATGGGCATCCAGATCAATGTCGGATCCAGGATTCCTTCGACCTTGGTTGGAGGTCTGCGCTTTCCCGAGTACCTTCGGGTGTTGCATCTGTTGCCGAAAAGTTTTATTGTTTTTGAATCTATTTGCCAAAGGTTTTAAGGGTTTTTGTGTGTTTTGCCAAAAGTTTTTTACCAGTGTTTTTTGTGTGTTTTGCCAAACGTTTTACTACTTTCTGTATCTTTTGCCAAAAGTTTTACTAGTTTTGAATCTTTTGCCAACAGTTTTACTAGTTTTTGTGTGTTTTGCCAGAAGTTTCTACTAGTTTTTTTGTGTTTTGCCAAATGTTTTACTAGTTTTTGTGTGTTTTGCCAAACGTTTTACTAATTTCTGTATCATTTGCCGACAGTTTTACTAGTTTTGAATCTTTTGTCGAAAAGTTTGACTGGTTTTGAATCTTTTGTCAAAAATTTTACTAGTTTTGTATCTTTGTCCAAAGGTTTACTTGTTATGAATCTTTTGTCAAAAGTTTTACTGGTTTGGATCTTTTGTCAAAAGTTTTACTAGTTTTTTGTGTGTGTTTTGCCTAAAGTTTTACTAATTTTTGTGTGTTTTGCCATAAGTCGGGTTTTGAATCTTTTTTTCCAAAAGTTTTACTAGTTTTTTGTGTGTTTTGCCAAAAGTTTTACCAGCTTTTGTGTGTTTTGCCAAAAGTTTTACTAGTTTGAATCTTTTATCGAAAGTTTGACTTGTTTCGAATCTTTTGTCAAAAAGTTTTACTAGTGTTGCATCTTTGTCAAAAGTTTTACTAGTGTTGTATCTTTGTCAAAAGTTTTACTAGAGTTGTATCTTTGTCAAAAAGTTTTACTAGTGTTGTATCTTTGTCAAAAGTTTTACTAGTGTTGCATTTGTCAAAAGTTTTACTAGTGTTGTATCTTTGTCAAAAGTTTTACTAGAGTTGTATCTTTGTCAAAAGTTTTACTAGTGTTGTATCTTTGTCAAAAAATTTTACTTGTTTGGAATCTTTTGTCAAAAGTTAAGTAGTTTTGAATCTTTTGGCAAAAGTTTTTACTAGTTTTGAATCTTTTGCCAAACATTTCAATAATTTTGTATCTTTTGCCAATAAGTTTTTACTAGTTTTGTATGTTTTGTGATATGTTTTACTGGTCATGTATATTTTGCCATGTTCCACTAGTTTTGTATCTTTTGCCACAATTTCAAGAGTCTTCTATCTTTAACAAAAGGTTCATTAGGTTTTTCTCTTTTACCAAAAGTTTATCCAAATTTGTATCTTTTGCCAAAAGTTTTACTGGTTATGTTTATTTTTTAACACAGTTTTACTTTTGTATCTTTTAACAAACTTTTACTGGTTTTGAATTTTTGGCCAAAAGTTTAACTAGTTTTTTTTTTATTTTTTTTTTTCAATTTTTTTGCCAGCTTTAAAAATGAAAAAAAAAAAAACCATCGAGTGGTCTGTCCTCTGAACTGATTTAAAGCTAAATCTGTCATTCAAGCTGGCACACAATCCAGGACAGAGTAAAATCCAGTTGGCTTATTACAGGGAGAGGATCTGGGCCCAGTTGTATTTCTTTGTTTCAGGATTTAACATTCTGAATATCAATCTGAGAACAAAATCTTTCATTAGAATATACTGCTGTTGTGCATTAAGATCGTCATATTGTTTTTAACTGAAATAATCCAAAATTCAGTACGATCTGAATAGATTTCTCAGGCAAGCTTCCTTAAAGTATTTCAAAATCTCAACAAAAAAGGAACCTGACCTGGTCTACAAACACTAAAAAAAAAAAAAAAAAAAAAGAAAAAAAAAAAAAAAAAAAAAAAACACCTCAATTTTATATGTTTTCTTTGCACATAAAATCTGAGGCACCATTAATAATTGTTGGAAAACATTTTCATACGTGTGGAATATGATGTATACGATACAAACTGTACTTTATATGCCTGTTGCGCTCTTGCGCTGAGGATGAAAATGGGTGTCCTGCTAAATGAAAATACGTCGTCTCTCCACTGGCGAACTCTCTCTCTCTCTCTCATCTCTCTCTCTCTCTCTCTCTCTCTCTCTCTCTCTCTCTCTCTCTCTCTCTCTCTCTCTCTCTCTCATTTAACAAACAAACAAAATAAACAGAGCTGCGGATTAAAACATGGCCTTTTCGGTAGAGGTGATTACTCATGGAATACATTGAAAATTGAGTTCAATAAGCACACACACACACACACACACACACACACACACACACACACACACACACACACACACACACACACACACGTATACATACGCACATATATACATCCTAGTTTACTGATGGTCCTTCCTCTTCACTCCATGAGAAATTAATTTGTGGTCACACACATTCACAGCAAATAAACAATAATTTAGCCACATTACCCATTTTCTCACATATGACATACATTCATATAGAGGAATTTG
>JADBJO010001494.1:60000-67500 GCA_016801955.1 Conus betulinus
GAGACAAACACAGACAGACAGACAGAGACAGAGAGAGACAGGGAGAAAGACAAGAGTCATCAATTCATGGTCACTTATCACTATCAATGCATTTGCTTTTTCGTCTCCCTCATAATAATAATGATAAATAAAAAAAAAAAAGATCCATTCACATCGCAATGATTACATAATAATTTTCAGCATCATCAATCTTCAACAGCTCTACCATGTCATTGCTTTCGTCAGTCCTTGTTAACATTCATTTTGACATCAAGCTTGAGAGTCTGGCCATCGTTCACTTTCACCAAGATCTTACCGTTGGGAAGACCAGGAGGCTGGCGTTGCAGAGTGCTGGCCCGCTCTCTTCAGGAGTCTATGACTGGCCTGAGTCAAGTCCTCACCAAACAGATACACCTGTTTGTTTTTGTTTCTTGCGGTCAGCAAGCACCAGACTGCGAACCCTCCTGGAACGAAAACGCACAATGATGGGTCTTGGTCTGGTGCCACCAGGCTTCCCGGTGCGGTGCGCAATCTCCACGCTGTCTTTTGGTCACAGGGACCTTAATCTTATTATGGAAAATGCCCAGCCCAGTGACGCACACTGTCCTCTGCAGTCTCCTGGCCACCCTGACTCTCGGGCACCCCCTGCACGCGCAAGTTCAACTGGCGGCCGTGTTGTTCTTGATCGTTTGAAGTCTCTCTTGAGATCGTTGTCTTTTTTTTTTTTCACCTTGCCGGAGTTTCACCCCGAGTTCCTCGTCCTCTTCACGCGATGGCTTCACTTCCTCTGCTACAAATGTCCTTTTCATTTCTCAGGTCAAAAATGACGCTCTCTAGCTGTTCAATACGGATATATAAACGTGCCGGTGTTTTATGCATGTCTTCTTCTTCTTCTTCTTCTTCTTTCTTTGAGTGTCCACCTTCATCGAGTTGAAGATTCTGACACTTTTGTGTGTATGACCGGTTTTTTTTTTTTATCCCGCCATTAAGGCAGCCATACTCCAGCTTCGGGGAAGGTGCATGCTATGTGTAACGTGTCATCCATACCAACGGCCAAACTGGCCTTCTCCTCCGAAAAGTTGGTGATGGGATTTGACGTGTGTGCAAGATGTTGTGCGTGCGTTCACACACGGAACCTCGGTTTATAGTCTCATTCGAAGGACTGTATGGGGCATGGAGTCAGAACCAATGTTAACTTCGAGGGGAAAATCCCCGTGTACCGAAATTCGAACCCGTAACCTCAGGATCACAAGTCCGGCGCTTTACCAACTGAGCAATCCGGCCCCCATGTCGTCTCTAAGGGGCTGTCATTTCTTTTTGCTACATTGAGGAACTGTTGTTTTATTTCGTCTAGCGACTCTTGTCGCGTGTCCGTGTTGTCGTGTGTATTGTCCTGACTGCCCTGTCTCTGTTTTCATTGTGTCTCGTCGAAGTCTCCCTTCGTTTAAGTCAGGGCTGGCACCCGAGTCACTGATTGAAGATGATGACAACTGACGCCGACTCGTGTTTGTCTCATTCATGTCAGCCTTACGGAACACCACCACAACAACAAAAAACACATGAAATATTTCGCTACGCCACACAGTAGTTGTGACGAACGCTTCGGCAACACAACTTCAAAAAGTAATCACAAACATCGCCCATCTTCCTCCCGATTTTCTTTGCTCTCTTTTTTTTTTCTGTTTCATTATAGTTAATTATAAAATACATCCGTTGAGAACTTTTTAATACAACCGCTTGAAACCCCTTCGCCATTTGCGGAAGCCGCATGTTCATCACATTTTCAAACTCTTGAGTGTATAAATCCAATATGTTCTCGAATTCTGCAGAAAATGGATAAAATGAAAAAAAAAAAAAAAAAAAAAAAAAAAAGAAAAAAAAAAAAAAGTCAAAAGATCACAAACGCTACACAGCAGCACACCGAGTATCTTTACTGTAATACAATCGTACGATGATACCTAAATTTATGCAGTACAAATATGGTGAAAGACCAGGTGACAGAAAAAAAAGAACTGTAAGCGGAGCTCCGCAAAACACGCCCGTAGGCAACGTGAGCGACGGTCACAGTCCCTTGTTGCTGTTGTGTGTTGTTGTTGTTGTTGTTTAAGTACGCTTTCTATCAGTTGTAAAGTGGAACCCCCCCCCCCCCCCCCCCCCCCCTAAATATGCATGCGAGTCCCCGAAAAACTAGAAAAGAGTTTTTTCGCACAGAGTCTGACCCCTTGATTTATAGGAAATAATTGTCACTGAGTTAAGCGTAGCAGGTTAGCCGAGTGGGTAAGGCGACAGACTGGTGTGCAAAGGTCCGGGGTTCGATTCCCACGTGAGGCAAGTTTCTCTATCGGTCTGTCTCTCTGTCTGTCTTTCTCATTCTTTCTCTCTCTCAAGTCTGTCTCTGTCTGCCTTGCTCTCGCTGTCGGTCTCCCTCTCTCTCTCTGTCGACAGACAAGGCGGACACCTGAGGTAAGCTTTCTAAGTGTCTCTCTCCTATTCTGTCTCACTCTGTCTGTCACTTCCACTCTCTCTGTCAGGCGGACTCAACTCTCTATCCCCCTCCCTCTGCCTCATCCTCCACTCTCCCTGCCCCTCTTTCTCTCCCTGAGTCTCTCTCTCTCCTCTCTCTCGCGCGCGCTGTCATTGCCTCCCTTGCATTTTCATTGTCTCCCCTGCTCTCATTCTCTCTCCCTCCCCTATTTCTCTCTTCTTCCTCTTCCTTGTCCCTAATGATTACACAACAATTACGTGTTCTTCCTTCAAACAAAAGACGTGAGAATCACCATTTACGAAAATATCCAAACATCCCACCACCACACAGACACACAAAGTGGAGAGAAATTACAACTCACAGCCAATCCAGATATATTAAATGGCAATTGCATTTGAAGTCCTAAAAAAAACAAAGGGGAGCACTTGAAGGTACCCTCAATGAAAGTGAGACAGACAAACAGCAACCCTGATGAAAATTGATGTAGAGAGAGGGAGAGTTAGACGAAGAACACAAGCAACAACAAAAAGATTTCACTTCCCAAATTTCCAGCTCCAATGTTGATAATGATGGAGGTTCTCAACGACAATGAGCTTACTTTCAACAAAAAAACAGATAGGAGAGGCAAGAGTCAATCTTGCCAAAATTCTACATACAAGATTTCATATTTCAACCATGCTTTTAAACTGGTTGGCACAAAACGTTTCTAGTACCACCACCAGTCAGAAATGAATACCGCTGTGGCGAAGTGGTTAGCGTCGCGGACTCCCGGCTTGGGAGGTCGTGGGTTCACATCAGAGTCTCCTACCCAGAGTTGAGTTTGCTGCTGTGTCAGTTGGGAAGGCTTTGGGACCCCCACAGTCGAGTTTCATCCACTTAATGGATGCTCTCTGAGAGTGATGCTCTCCTGGCCAACACTGCAGGTGCCTGTATCCCTCAGGCCAGGATATACTACTGGCAAAAAGTTAAGGGCCACTGCCAACGCTGTCTCTCAGACCAAAACACTAGCCAATCTTAAGAAGAATGGACGCAAAATCTTCCAAATTTATTTAAGAACAAATTCATTGGACCATTGCACGAAATCAACAAAATCAAACGCGGACAGTGGGCTGTAATGTCCAATCACCCTTCCTCAGGATCGTCACATAAGCCACAACTGAAAACTGCACCATTCAGTACCGAGTGTAGCCACCGTTTGCCGCCAGGCAAGCGGCACAACGTCGACGCATGGAGTCCACCAGGGTCCGAAGAGTGTCCCGCGGCCTGCCACTCCTGCTGCAGAAAGAGAGTGAGCTGGGCCACGTCAAAAGGTGGGCTATCCGCCGTCCAAGGACATCCCAGAGGTGCTCAATTGGAGCCAGATCGGGTGAGCGAGATGGCCACTGCATCCGGATGATCCCCCCTTGCTGCAGATGATCGTCCACGACACGGGCTCGGTGTGGACGGCCGTTGTCGTCTTGGAAAACCCATGGCCTGAAGGGCGGGCTGGACCGGACAATCTCGTCACGGTACCGCACCCCTGTCAGCATGCCTTGAATGACGTACAGGGGAGTTCTGTCTAGACGACTGAAGCCACCCCAGACCATCACAGAACCCCCTCCGCAACGATCCACCTCATGAACTGTGGCGTCAGCAGGTGGACAGTCTGATTGCGTAGGGCAGACTAAAACGTTCTCCTGGCCTTCGCCACACTCGGGTCCTGCCGTCATTGAATGCCAAGGTGAAGCGGGACTCATCTGTGAAACTGCACTTGAGACCATTGCTGCCTCGTCCAGAGAACGTGATGACGACACCAGTCTGCCCGTGGTCTGCGGTGGTACTTGGACTGCTGGTCTCCAGGATGACAGCCCGAACTCGTGCAAACGGTTACAAACTGTCCTTCTACTGACATTGACATTTTGCAGCCTGCAGGAGCTCACGTCTTAAGGTGGATGATGAGTGTGACATACACACTCAGACACTAACGTCAAAATGACAGGTGGCCCTTAACTTTTTGCCAGTAGTATATTATGAAAGGAAGCGTAGAGTACAGCCTGTCATGTAGTCTCAGACCGAAATGGAAATCCGTAGCATCATCTTAATCACCCTCATTCTCTTCGATCAGCATAAAAAAGTCTCTCAATTCTGTGGCCCTTCATGCCCTGCTGCTCATGGTGACCTCAGTTTCGATGTCCTTTCCACGTCTGTGGTCTTGGTTTGGTTCCGTCGGGGTCACCGGTATCGCCGAGTCCATGGGGGGGCTGTCGTTGGACGGACGTGGTGGCGCCCTCCGGAAGGAGAGCTCATTCACGCCGACTCCGCGACTAAGCAATTATTGTCGTCAGTAGGGGGCTTAGTACGTGGTGTCCTGCGTGTGTTAGATCAGAACAGGCGCCCACTCAACACCACCGAAGTGACTCGGCAGCAGTGCAGTGTCTCCTCCGGTGGGTTGCCTCTTGACGACTTGACATTGACTGCTTCCTGTGGATTGCCGGAGCCGGGGCTGACCGGGCTGTGGCTGTGGACGGGGTGTCGGAATGAGCGGCGTGGGTGCACTGTCTCTCAGGTGGCGCAGAGGCTGCGACAGCAAAACAAAACAAAACAACAAAAAAAAAAGGAATAAATAACGACGCTTTTTTTTTTTTTTTCCAAAGCCACCCATCTTGGCTCCCAGTCACCCGATCAGTGTCTGCTGTTATTTTTAAATACGAGACGATGTGTGAAGTTCTTCGTTGTCAGTTCTTCTTGCAGGTTAGGGTAACTGGTTGAAGAAATGGGGGGAGGAGTGAGGGGAAGGGGGGGAAGGGGAGAGAGTAGGCTGATCATTGTACTGTTCAGATCGACTAGCTGGATAATTTCATTGATACCGTGCTTTTCAAATTAGAAAACGACTTGCAAGCAAAGAAAAAGGTTTTTGATCTGTTGAAAAATCATCATCGACACTGACACCAGTCGGTGAGCAGAGTGTGATTTCAGTGAAGTTTTTGTTTGTTTTTGGTTTTTTTTTTTTTCTTCTGTATGATATATTTCAATTCAAATGTAATGTAAATGTTGCGTTTGCCATCAATACCGATGGATGCTACTAGAAAACGTTAGTGTTTGTCCTCAACAGTGAGTTGACGGAGCTTGACATTTATATAATGTAATATTGCTGTGACGGATATAGTCAGTCAGGTGTACGTTTCCTTACACGATCTACCCAATGAGCCTGATGGCATCTTTCTTGCCCGGTAATGTAAATCAGTTTTGTATACTTCTGTGAGCCAGACTCCATACTTCATGTACGCTTGGTACGGTCTGCTGACGCGTTGTAGTCATTACTGGGGTCATGCCATTGGTCCCAATGTTCATTGGTCCCAAGGTCCGTTGGTCCCAAGGTCCCAAGGTCCGTTGGCCCAAGGTCCGTTGGTCACAAGGTCAAGAGAAATCTGTGTAATATAGAGAGAGTATGTGGCTATCTTGAAAACAGAGAGAGAGAGAGAGAGAGAGAGAGAGACAGACAGACAGACAGACAGACAGACAGACAGACAACAGACAGACAGACAGACAGAGAGACAGAGACAGACAGACAGACAGAGAGACAGACAGACAGACAGAGACAGAGGGAAGCGTATTGATACTTACTGGATCCAATGGACCTTGGGACCGACGGACCTTGAGACCATTGAACCTTGGGACCAACGAACCTGCTCCCGTCATTACTTCCCATTAGAATGATGTCATCAACGTAGGGCAGTGTAAGCAGTGTTTCGACTCATGGAGATTGCGGCCAGCTCAGGCAAATCTATAGTTGGCCCACATCACATTATGAAAGCTCCTGCCACAGCCACGTTTGATAGGTATTTCCTCATATGTGTTCTTGTGCGCTAACATTTCAGCGAAGTTGTCCAGGGCGGACATGCCAGCAGCCGTCTGTCACCACAGGATGGTCTTTGGAGCAGACGATCTTTTCTCACATGGCTTTGGCTCCGCCTTTCTTTTAATGGTGGTGGGGGTGATAGACGGGAAGGAGGGGGGGGGGGGGGGGGGGCTAAACCTGTTTGAAACAGTTGCTGAAAAAGTATTGTGTTGGGAAAAAAAAAATCGTGACTGGCATGAAAAGAAAGGTCATTTTACTCCAACTGTCTCTTTGATTCAGACAGAAACAAGAAGGGAAGTAATCATAAAAGTGGAGTGTCTGAGGATCTCTCCTGACGTCGTGGTTTTCGTTCTTGATTTCTCAGCATCTTTTTTTTTCAAACGCAGAATTTAGCGAGCAAGGTATGCCTATCGTCAGATAATATAAAATTTTCTCTTTCTTTTAGACTGAAACGATGCGGTGACATTTTTTCTCCAGGAACTTGTCAGCCAAGCTGCTAGAGCCCGCAGACAACCTCGGAATTTAGATTTCAACCACGAGACATGCTCTGAATCTAGATCTGATTACAAATCTAGATCTGATTAGATTGTAGGCTAATACACACCAATCGAACCAGAACTAAACCATATCTATACATACTGGGGCAGGGGATTAAGAATAACTAAAGAGACGACTACCTAATGACACATGTTGGCATACAATTTCTCCATTCAATCCGTTTCCCTTTCAACATTTTTCACCAAAGAACTGAAACCGTATGGGTCCACAGCCAGTAGTTCTCTGGGACCAGGGTTAATGTTTGATACAAGAACGTAAAATACTGATGAGCAAAAACATTGGGGAAAAAAAAAAAAAGCATAAGTTTACTCAGCGGAATTAGTGGTGCAAAACCGACCGACAGATCTGTTGTTGTTGTTGTTGTTGTCGTACCCTGGCTAAAAGACTCCAGGGATCATCCGAACAGCTGAAGCACTTGAACACTATGGTACAAATGCATCAGCTGGGGATGAGAACATTACGTGTGTGACTGTTTTTGATTACCCCGCCACGTGGGCAGCCACACTCCGACTTTGGGGGATTTGGGAGACTGATGATGATGTTATGCTAGGAGCTTGTCACAACTGAAGACAATCCCCGCATAAGCTATGCAGAGCATAAACAACATTTTGATGTAGCCCCGGTGTTCTAGCCTATTATG
>JADBJO010001494.1:70000-72500 GCA_016801955.1 Conus betulinus
TTAGACCGCACAATGCATTTCAGTCAACTCAGACCACAGAATACATTCCAGTCAACTCAGACCATACATTACACTCCAGTCAATTCAGACTACACAATACATCTCAGTCAATCAGACCACACAATACATCTCAGTCATTCAGACCACACAATACATCTCAGTCAATTCAGACCACACAATACATTCCAGTCAATTCAGACCACACAATACATTCCAGTCAATTCAGACTACACAATGCGTCTCAGTCAATTCAGACCACACAATACATTCCAGTCAATTCAGACCACAGAATACATTCCAGTCAATTCAGACCTCACAATACGTTTCAGTCAATTCAGACTACACAATACATTTCAGTCAACTCAGACCACACAATTCATTATAGTCGACTCAGACCAGGAAACCTTTTTTTAATCGAGTGACAAATTGTTTTGATTGACATAATGTAGTCTTTTGTTTACATGTGAATTGGTGTAAACAAAAACAACACAAACAAACAAAAAAAAAGGAATGAAAGAAGAAAAAGATGCAATGTTCAGATTCTTAAAATTTCCGCTGGAAATCTTACATGCAATAAGGAACGGTGAACAAGAAACAAGTAGGGTAACTGATGCTGTCATGATCAGATGATTACGCACCCATAACTCCATACAAATGATCCTTACGAAACCAAATCACCTCGCAATGACGGCGACACAGAGCACACAGAACAAAAAAAAGGAGATATCCCTCAAAAAGATGTTCTAAGTTCGTCTATATACCTTGTTCCTGACACACGAACGCGCCATCAACAACTTAAGAAATAAACGGACACAAAATTGACATTTAATCAAGACTGACACAGCCGTTTAGATCCCGAACAACGCACAGATGACCAAAACAAATTCAGATAAGTTTGGTTTGATTGATACGAAAGGAAATCTTAAACGAAGGAAGGAAGGAACAGGAAACAGTCAATAACGGAACAAATAGGGTAGCTCTTGTTCCCACGATCAGATAGATATATGTATGCTATAACTACAAATGAATGTTGCTTACGACATCGAATCGCCCAGCGGAAATGACAACACAGAACACGCAGAACAAACAGTTAGACAAACCCCAAAAAGGTTGTTCTCAGTTCGACCATATACCATGTGTTGGTTGTCCGTCGAGACGATGAAGACCATCTAGTCATCCTGGGATCGGGGGGGAGTGAGTGCGTTGATCGCGCCGACCTGCGCCCGGAAAGATCTAACACAGTACGGACAGGGGATGGTGGCAGCAGCAGCTGGAGATCTGTTGACGCTGGTCTTCCTGATCATCCTGCGCTGCTCAGCTGCAGCAGTTCCGTTGCTTTCACAGGTTTCTGCACCTTTGCGGACGGCTGATCGCCACCCGTCTCTGTCCTGGGCAGTCTGCTCCTATGTTGTGTGCTGCTGATGTTGAAGGCCTTCGGGGAGGATTTGAGGCTGTCTTTGAAACGCTTCCTCTGGCCTCCATGAGAGCGTTTGCCCTGTTGCAGTTCGCCGAACAATAATTTCTTTGGCAGCCGATGGTCTGGCATGCGAAACTACATGACCTGCCCAGCGAAACTGTGACTTCGTCAGGATGGTGAAGATGCTAGGCAGGCCAGCTCAAGTGAGGACTTCAGTGTCCGGAATCTTGTCTTGCCACTTAAATGCCCATGAATATTCTGAGGCAAGTGGTGTGGAAATGGTTCAGTTTCCTGGCGCGACGCTGGTTAACTCTCCATGTTTCACAGCCATAGAACAGTAAAAAAGGAAGACGTGAACAGACGTAAATTTACATTTATTCAAGGCCAGCACAGTCTTTTCATCACACACACACAACACATGGACGAACAGGGGGGAAAACACACACACACACACACACACACACACACACACACACACACACACACACACACACACGCACGCACGCACGCACGCACACACACACACACACACACACACACACACACAAGAGAGACAGAGAGAGAGAGAGAGAGAGAGAGAGAGAGAGAGAGAGACAGAGGTAATCTGGATTTGATTGGTGCGAAAGGAAATCTTAAACAAGACAGGGAAGAGGAAACAGTAAATAAGCAGGATAACTCTTGCTCCCATGATAAGATAATTGCACATCCATAACTTCAAACGAATGCTGATTATCACACCATTTACAGTTTATTGTTCTTTGCCTCATTTCAGAGTTCCTTTCATGCTAATCAAACCGAGGGCATCTGTGTTTGTCCCTTTTGTCTGAGAACTCTGTTGGACTACACACAAGTTCCAAAAAAAGCTGTACCAGTTTCGAATAACTGTTCACTTCTATTCGCTCGCTGCAGTGTGAGGCGACTACAAGCATGAATCTTAACAAATCTTTGAAAGTCTTTGAAATAACTCCGCCAGACGACATGGACAAACGAATCACAAGGCAAAACACGACGCGTTTCGACGTCTTAGGTCTTCTTCAGGCAAGATTTGAAGGAAAAAAAAACAAAAAACAAAAAACAAAAAAA
>JADBJO010001494.1:85000-90000 GCA_016801955.1 Conus betulinus
GACTTGGGGAGATTGTCATCCATGGAGAGGAATGATACTTTTTTTTTTACAATCATGTTTTAAAAGAATATGATTGTTTAACAAGAGTACCGAGTTTCTCGGTCTCTAAGTAAAAATAATCCAGGCAGATGAAAGGACTGACAGAGTGTGACAGCATGACAGAAACAGGCAGATGACTGGACTGACAGAGTGTGACAGCATGACAGAAACAGGCAGATGATTGGACTGACAGAGTGTGACAGCATGACAGAAACAGGCAGATGATTGGACTGACAGAATGCGTGACAACATGACAGAAACAGGCAGATGAATAGAATGAGAGTGTGACAGCATGACAGAAACAGGCAGGTGAATGGACTGACAGACTGTGACAGCATGACAGAAACGGGCGGATGAATAGACTGAGAGTGTAACAGCATGACAGAAACAGGCAGGTGAATGGACTGACAGAGTGTGACAACATGACAGAAAACAGGCAGATTAATGGATTGAGAGTATGACAGCATGACAGAAACAGGCAGATTTAATGGATTGAGAGTATGACAGCATGACAGAAACAGGCAGATGAATGGTTTGAGAGTATGACAGCATGACAGAAACAGGCAGATGAATGGTTTGAGAGTATGACAGCATGACAGAAACAGGCAGATGAATGGTTTGAGAGTATGACAGCATGACAGAAACAGGCAGATGAATGGATTGAGAGTGTGACAGCATGACAGAAACAGGCAGATGATTGGGCTGACAGAGTGTGACAGCATGACAGAAACAGGCAGATGAATGGATTGAGAGTGTGACAGCATGACAGAAACAGGGCAGATGATTGGGCTGACAGAGTGTGACAGCATGACAGAAACAGGCAGATGAATGGATTGAGAGTGTGACAGCATGACAGAAACAGGCAGATGATTGGGCTGACAGAGTGTGACAGCATGACAGAAACAGGCAGATGAATGGATTGAGAGTGTGACAGCATGGCAGAAACAGGCAGATGATTGGGGCTGACAGAGTGCGTGACAACATGACAGAAACAGGCAGATGAATGGACTGACAGAGTGTGACAGCATGACAGAGACAGGCAGATGATTGGGCTGACAGAGTGCGTGACAACATGACGGAAACAGGCAGATGAATAGACTAACAGTGTGTGACAGCATGACAGAAACAGGCAGATGAATGGATTGAGAGTGTGACAGCATGACAGAAACAGGCAGATGAATGGACTGACAGACAGAAACAGTGTGACAGCATGACAGAAACAGGCAGATGAAAGGACTGACAGAGTGTGTGACAACGTGACAGAAACAGGCAGATGAATGGACTGACAGAGTGTGTGACAACGTGACAGAAACAGGGAGATGAATGGACTGACAGAGTGCACGTGATAACATGACAGAAAACAGGCAGATGAATGGACTGACTGAGTGCACGTGATAACATGACAGAAAAACAGGCAGATGAATGGACTGACTGAGTGCACGTGATAACATGACGGAAAAACAGGCAGATGAATGGACTGACTGAGTGCACGTGATAACATGACAGAAAACAGGCAAATGAACGGACTGACTGAGTGCACGTGATAACATGACGGAAAACAGGCAGATGAATGGACTGACTGAGTGCACGTGATGACATGACAGAAAACAGGCAGATGAATGAATGAAGAGGGCACCTGCAGTAATAAGACGGGAAGGGGAAGGGGAATGAGGAGGAGGAGGAGGAGGAGGAGGAGGAGGAGGAGGAGAGGCAGATACGAAATGGAAGCCATGCAGGATTTTGATTCATTGATCAATGACGTCTGCCAGAGATATCTGGAAGGAACGAACCCCTCTCTTACTCTCAAAAGAACTCCATTTATGGCATTGCGAACAAAATACATCTTGCGCATTTTCTTTCTTTCTTTCTTTCTTTCTTTCGTTTTTTTTTTTTTTTTTTTTTCGTAACGGGACGGAGAGTGGGATAGATAAAAGTGGACGGGCGGAAAGATCATATCCATTTTTTTTGCCCTGGTCTCTCTGCGCGTATGTTGTATGGAGAGAGAGAGAGAGAGAGAGAGAGAGAGAGAGAGAGAGAGAGAGAGAGGCAGAGAGACAGACAGACAGACAGAGACAGAGAGGAGAGACAGACAGACAAAGACAGAGACGAGAGAGAGAGAGAGAGAGAGAGAGAGAGGAGAGAGAGAGAGAGAGAGAGAGAGAGAGAGAAAGGAAGAAGTAGAGACAGTGAGACTGACAGACAGACAGAGAGAGAGAGAGATAGACAGAGGCAGAAAGGCAAAGAAAGAAAGAGACAGATGCAGAGACAGAGACAGACAGAGAGAGAGAGAGAGAGAGAGAGAGAGAGAGAGAGAGAGAGAGAGAGAGAGAGAGAGAGAGAGAGAGAGACAGCTCCGTCTTGCGTGCCCCGGCGTTGCGCTAGCGCTTCAGCTGTCCTTTCTAGGTTATCTCCCCCCCCCCCCCCCAACCCCCTCACTGACTCAATATTTACACCCACACCATACCCACCCCCATCCACTCTCCTGCCCCTCCCCCCCCCCCCCCCCCCCATCCACACACACCCCCCGCCCCTCCCACCCTCCTGCCCTCCCCCCCCCCCCCCCGACCCATCATCCCCACACACCTACCACCTTTCCTTCCACCACCCACCCACCCCCCCGCCCCCTCCATCCTCTCTTTCTCCTTCTCACCCCCACCCCCCACCCCCCCCCCTTCCTTTCCTTCGGCTAGCGGACCTTGATCTATTGATCAGTATAATAAAACGAACGTTGAGTTAACGCGCACGTGTTTTGCCGTTGAGGTGTAGGGCGGGTTTTGGGGGAATGGCGGATGGTCAAAGATTTGTACCCGCGGGGGTCTCTGTGTCAGTGACGACGTTCTAACGGTCAGTGGCGACACTGACCGCGGCCCGGCGAATCTCGATCTCTACCCGCCACCACCCGCCATGGCCAGCTGAATTTTTCAGCTTGTAATTTTTTTTCTTTCTTAAAAAACCCAGCCAACCACGAAGCGCCTCATAAGCTAGCAGCTTGTTGTTGTTCTTGTTGTTGTTGCTCTTTCGATGGATGTAATGTTATTTTCGTTATTTTGAATAAAGTTGTATTGTACCAAGAGCCTTTTTTTTTGAGGGTGCGGTAATATTGTACAGAGTAATGGGTAACGCTGCTTATAGCCCAGCCGACCGCAAAGGGCCATATCAGGGCTGTCACCACGTTGAAGTCAGCCAGAAAAGAAAAAGAAAAATCACACATCTCTTTAAAAATACATCTTCTAAAAAACGCACTAGAAACTTCGTTAAGCATCTTTCTCCTCCGTAAAATCTTAGATCAGATGAAAAATGTTAATGTCTTTCAGAAATTCGAAGATCACGTCAGGTGGGACATCTCTGAACAGGGTTTTCATAGAGTCGGCTGTTAAGTGTTTATGTCTCACAAGTCCCCAACACTCTAACAGAACATGTTTCTCATTGTGAGTGGCACATGACATGAGCTTCTTGGCCACTCTTCAAAAGGTACGAATGAGTTAAAAACGAATGGCCAGTGTGCAGCCGGCATAATACTGTTTCTTCTTTGCGACCACCGGAGGTAGATGAGGGGAACTCATTTAGGTTTGGACGGATCTGAAAGGCTTGTTATCCGTCTGTGTATTCCAGTCCTCCTGCCAGAGGTCTCTGACATGATGATCAACTTTCAGTGTCAAATCTAAGTAGGGGATAGATATGTTAGTTTCCCTGTTGTGGCATTCTTGGCCAAACGATCAACCATTTCATTCCCTCCGATGCCAACGTAACCGGGAACCCAAGCTAGAACAATGTTGTGACCTCCCGCCTTCAACGAGGTAAAAAGTTAAAAAAAAAAAAAAAATGTGTAGAAGTTCAGGATGATGGAGGTTTTTCGGCCAGCTATGGCCCTTTAAAGCTGACAGCGAATCAGACAAAATCAGAAAGTCTTTCTTTTGTAGATTGAAAGATTATCTTCAGTGCTAGAACCAAACCTGCCAGTTCAGCAGAGTAAACCGAAGTATCTGACGGAATATGTTTTGATAATATTTGAGAAGGTGCACCAGGGCAATAGGCTGCACAAGCCACTCCATCTCCAGACTTTCAACCATCAATAAATTATTTTCTGAAAGGATTTTATTTTGTACAGATATCAGCGAACAATGTCTTGTATGCCTGAGAACTAGTGGAGTCTTTGGGAATGTGGGAAAAGAAAAAAACAAAACAAAACAAAATTTCAAGCAAACAATGGTCTGTGCTTAATCTCCTCTCCCCCCCCCCCCCCCCCCCCCCAAAAAAAAAAAAAAAAAAATAAATAAATAAATAAATAAAAAATAAATAAATAAGGAAAAAGAAAGAAAGGAGAAAGAAAGAAAAAAAAAAAACACGAACCGATTTAACAATTGTAAAGTGTGTCATAAACCAGTTTCATAAGGAGCAATCAGATTTTTCATTTAAATCGTAAAAAGACGAAGAAAGAGAATGTACACGCTAATTGTCTTTTTTTTTTTTTCTTTTTTTTTTTTTTTTTTTTTTTGAGAGAGAGAGAGAGAGAGATCGGAAAAGAGAGAGAGAGAGAGAGAGAGAGAGAGAGAGAGATCGGAGAGAGAGAGAGAGAGAGAGAGAGACAGACAGACAGACAGACAGATAGACAGACAGACAGACAGACAGACAGATTAGACAGTTCATTCTTGGTTCGACCATAACCCTCACGAAATTAAATCGTTCTTCCTCTTGTCGTTGCTCGTCTCTCGTCGTCGACGATGACCAAGCATAATAATCACACGAAGAAGACTGGGTGCGTGTGTCCGACAGTGGCTATAGCAACCAGCAGTCCACTACAGGCACGTGCACGAACCCTCCGTCACCAGCCGGACACAAGCGGCCTCCGGGATACTCTGAAGACAACGGAGGAGGTGTGGCCCTGGACCCTCGAAGCTCACGGTTTCTTTGCACGCCTCTGCGTTCCTGTGCAGCTAACTCGTTCATAACTTGACTTCCTA
>JADBJO010001494.1:102500-107500 GCA_016801955.1 Conus betulinus
CCCTATGCCCCCCCCCCCCCCCCCCCCCCCCCCGCGGCCCCTTTAAATCCCCTCATGAATAACACCACGGTCCTTTCCATCAAGGAAGTTCAGTGAAACACACAGAATGCTCGAAAGCAGCTAGACAAGTTACTTGCTTTATTCAGGATGAGTTTTCTCCCCCCCCCCCCCCCCCCCAAAAAAAAAAAAAAAAAAAAAAAAAAAAAAAATCACGAAGGCTCCCCCCTCCCCGCGAAAAGGAAAAGGAGCTGACTGGAACAGTCGCGTTCACTGTAGCCGGCCTAGCAACTCCAGCAGTGACGGAACCACCAGTCAAGAGCCTTGAGAGGCGGTGATGATTCCATGAAAGGCACTGTAAGAAGGAAGGAAACACAAGCAAACGCCAGTTTAAACAAAAATCATGCAGATGACAGACACCAGCGTGCTCTCCCTTGCCAACGCAAGGTCTGAGGTCTGCAGCTGATGGTGATCCCCTGAAGTCCTCTGGCCTCAGTCTATACACAACATCAACAGTCGCACAGTGGAATCAATGGAGGCCAACATCAACATAACACACAAGGAAACGGCCTGGCGTGCTACTCGGTCACCATGACCTTGGGCGGTACTGGCCACATGCCCAGCTGAGGTGACCCCTGAAGTCCATCGTCGAGGAGCATAAGGCGGGGTGAGCATGAGGACTCAGGAGACGACATTCTGGGATCAGTCCCACCCGACCCAAAGACAGAAAATGGAAAGTTCGAGGTGAAAGCGAATGGGCGTGGCACGCGAAACTTTTCCCAAGATCAGATCAGGGAAACAACAGAACGCACATGCACACCAGCAGACAGGAACAGTGATCGACAGAAACGAAGAGGCGGTCGCAGGCACAAGGCGAAAGCCAAGAAGGGGGGAGGGGGGGGGGGGGGGGGGGGGGGGGGCATGGTAACAGAGGAGATGAAGAAAGAATGAAGACGGTGCCCAAAGAACCCAGAAGACAGTCCGGCAAGGCTGAAAGGGGCAGTGGACAATGTGAGAAAACACACCTCAAGAAAAAAAGTTTCAGCAGGAATGATATAATAATGATATAAGGCTCCTCTCAAAGTAGCGTCACTCTCAGATCTGTATAATTATGACCTCGTGCCTTTGAATTAAAGCCTGTTGAAATGGGGGAGGAATCAAATGATCCTGTGAGTCCGCTCTGTCAGGGCAAACATACAGATGAATGATTATGTCCTGAATCCATTCAGGGCAGCACCGAACTGGGGAAGGTACACACGCAGACACGAACATGTGCTCTATGAAGGTCGCACATGGGTTAGCATTGAAACACACACACACACACACACACACACACACACACACACACACACACACTTGCCCCTTCACACACACACACACACACACACACACACACACACACACACACACACACACACACACACACACACACTTGCCCCTTCACACACACACACACACACACACACACACACACACACACACACACACTTGCCCTTTCACACACACACACACACACACACACACACACACACACACGCACGCACGCACGCACGCGCACACACACACACTCACACACACACACACACACACACACACACACACACACACACACACACACACACACACACACACACACTACACTACACTACACTGCGCTATCAGCAGCTCCAGAACGACGTTCTACAAGGAAGGAGGTCACAAGTCATCGTCTGGAACAGATGTGATATCAAGAGCACGGAAGCTGGTTTACTGGATGGAGTGGGAAACGGTGGGGGCCTAAGGGGGGAGAGGGGGAGGGGGGGAAGGGGGAATCATAGCAGATTTTCCAGAATGGGAACAAAAAAATCCAAGGGTCACCAGGAAGCGTGACGCAGAACGGACAGTACTCCACTCAGAGTGATGAACACAATTCTAACTGAACACACCAAGGCATGTGAAAGCAAAACGGAGGAAGTTCACATCTACAAGATCGTGAAATACGCCGCTCTGCCCAACAGCTTAAAAGGAAAATCAGGGCTTCCAAGCCGCCGAAGTCCATGCCATAGAGGTTGAAGCGAAAGGGGGGTTGTCGGCTTGTCATCCGACCAGGTCGTGAAAACAGTCGGCGATTTCTGGTAATAAGAGAGGACCAGAAATCCTCGAGAAAATGGTAGAACCAGCAGTGAGAGAACCGGCTGGATCTGATCCAGGAAGAACGAAAGTGGAATTCAAAAGGTTTAACACACACACACACACACACACACACCACACACTCTCTCTCTCTCTCTCTCTCTCTCTCTCTCTCTCTCTCTCTCTCTCTCTCTCTCTCTCTCTTTTTTTTTTTCTTTTCTTTTTTTTTTTTTTTTTTTTTTTCTTTTTTTTTTCTCTTTTTTTCTTCTTGCGCTGAACACAGAAGCGATCAAAGCTAAGTGCATTTTCGTTATTTGTTTCATGTTTGTTGCACCTGAAGAAGACCTAAGAGGTCGAAACGCGTTGTGGTTGTCTTGTGACTCGTTTGTCCACGTTTCTCTGGGCGGTTCGCTGACATTTATTTAAGATTTGTTTAGATTTCCGCCTGCAGTCGTTTCAATTTGCAACTAGATCAAGTTGTTATATGTTAAGCTTATTTACTGTTTGACTGAAAATATCTCTTACTGCTCGAGTGTGTGTGTGTGTGTGTGTGTGTGTGTGTGTGTGTGTGTGTGTGTGTGTGTGTGTGCGAGAGAGAGAGAGAGAGAGAGAGAGAGAGAGAGAGAGAGAGAGAGAGAGAGAGAGAGAATGTTTATTCCGAAGGGAAATGACGAGCAAGACGATGTTTCTTTCCATCTGGCCCTTGTTACTTCAGGGACTAAGGATGCTAACATAGAACACTATTACACAACATGAATCTAATTGTAACAAAAACGGCGATGATCATATTAACACTGAAGAAGAAAAAAAGCATGCACACTAAACGTGTCACACACGCACGCAAGCACACGACAGACGCGTGTGTGCGCGCACGCGCACACACGCTCTCTCTCTCTCTCTCTCTCTCTCTCTCTCTCTCTCTCTCCAGCCCCACCTCCCACTCTCCCCAAAAACAAACAGATAAAAACAGTACATATGAGTATAACTGCAATACGCTTTCTTGCACACACACTGCAAGAGTACATGATAAAACTTTCAGATACTGACATTTGCAAGCGCTGGCACAGGGTGTACAATCATATATACAATAGCCAATATTTTGAAATAGATCTAGTTGCAAAGCGAGACGACTGCAACCGGAAATCTGAACAAATCTTAAAGAAATGTTAGCGAACCGCCAAGTGAAACGTGGACAAACGAGTCACAAGACTTGCCTGAAGAAGACCTAAGAGGTCGAAACGCATCGTGTTTTGTCTTGTGACTCGTTTGTCCACGTTTCTCTTGGCGGTTCGCAAACATTATTTAAGATTTATTTTGAAATAGTATTACCCGTAAGCAGCAATAAAAACTTTGGGATGTATATTTGTGCTCATATGGTAGCAACTCGCATATAATGGGCATTGGTGATAATTGTTAATTATAGAGAGAGAGAGAGAGAGAGAGAGAGAGAGAGAGAGAGAGAGAGAGAGAGAGAGAGGATGCAGAGCCTACTTTCGATCTCGTTCGATCTCGTTCGTTCTCCACGACCAATCCGCATTTAACTTCCAACAGTCTTTCGATACTTCCGTGTTCATCGCATGCGTATTTGCATTTAATGACAGGATATGACCCAAAAGGGAAAAGTGAAACCGCAAACAACAAAAACAACTGAACAGAATCTTACGACCGTGTTATGTGTTGAAGAAAAAGACAAAACCGTTTCATTTGCAAAAACTTGTACCTTTTGAGATTGTCTGTTAGTGTCAGTTATTTTTTCTATTAACCTCTACTCCCATTTGCCCCATGCTAATAATAGTACATAAATTTCAAAATGGCTGCCATGGAGGGCCAAACTTCGGGTGCTGCAGCAAATCCGTCTACTGACCATGCAAAATCACCAGAAGAGACTGACGATGAGCATGAAGGTACTGAAGACAGTTCTGTTATCTGAGTCGCTTTAGTAGTGTTTAGAAGGATCAGCTATAGGTGATACAACGTATAGCGAGTGGGATTTTGTTTTCTTGTGGCCTCTTACTACTGCCTACAACCAACCTAGTGATGATCAATATTGCGAAACAATATTCGCTTTAAATCTTGGAATCTTCTTGCATTGAATAAAAATGCACCGGCAAATGAAGCAGCACTGTCAAGGGATGGAATTTTAAGCAATTTGGAATACAGATGTCACATAAAGCACACAACTGACAGCGACGATGTTCAGTAAAATTTGCGTTTCTTCCTCATTGAATCTCATCATGATAACATCACCATACCCTCAGTCAGTACCGTTTACGATTGATAATATGAAATGATTATCTTTGAAACATTTTGCTGATAGCAGTTCCACCTCAAGTAAGACATTTTACGGGGAGCATCTTTTGCGTCTGCATCACAAAGACAAAAGAAAAGAATTACATTCATATGTACAATGTAGTGAAATGAAAAGTTATATGGCTTTGAATACTGATCAGTACTACTGGTAGTCATATTTGTCAAATACGTATATAATTTAGTATCTGTACATGTAAATTACAAATACTCAGTGTAGAAAGGTAGTGATAGTGACAAGACAGCTCTACGGGAATAAACAATCTCTCTCTCTCTCTCTCTCTCTCTCTCTCTCTCTCTCTCTCTTTTCACTCGAAATGTTTCTCTCCATGAAGGTTTGCGATAACTTTAGTACAGCTGAAAAAAAAATTAGTGCTAGCTTGTTAGTTGTTGCTTATTTAAAGGATATGAAAAAGTCACTACCTATGCCAGATGTTTTAGCTTCATTTTGAATGATTTAGTTCATGTCTGGAATTAGACTGAGATGGTGGTGTACTCTGAAACATGAATCTCTTGAAGAAACTGCAGCTGATTGATTCATTGATTAATTAAAACAATTCCTGTCACCAGTATGTTTATACCAATTG
>JADBJO010001494.1:112500-117500 GCA_016801955.1 Conus betulinus
GAGGGTACCTCCTTTCCTCAAGTGGTGAAAGATAACACACCAGAAACCCTCTGGGGACACTAGGGATTGAGCCAAATCATGTGGCCTGCTGCAGTGCTTCCTGCTCACCAGAATTGCTTTTCTGGCCAGCAGTGAAGTAATGTACCAGTCTGCCACTGTCTGTGAGGTGAAGTAGGAAAACGAAAGAAAAGGTCACAATGAAATGTGTTCACTGAAGCTAGTAAAGGTACGTCTGTCTGGAAAGAGGCAAAAATATTGTTAGAGAGTTCTCATTTTGACAGCACAGAATCCACTGTGACTGGTAGGAAAGTAGCGAAACGAAAATCACAAGCACATGTTTGTGCTGGGGTTTCAATGCAGTAGCTGGCATTGATGCACAGCCTAGCCTGAACAGGGTGTGAAAAGATGAAATGAGCATCACTGTTGTTGAGGTCACGCTTTCAGTTCTGTTGCAACCAAGCTGAATAGACCAAACTCATTAGGGCTCTCATCATACAGAGGAAAAGAGAAGCCTGTTATGGAAATAAATCCAAGGGTGTACAAGATGTTTGAATATCCAGCATGTGTTGACCTAACATGTGGGGGGGGGGGGGGGGGGGAGGGGGGTATAGAGGTATACAAAAGAGGAGGAACTGCTTCAGCGTGAACTGAATCTGACGACTTGGTCACCCTTCCTTTGACATGGTCAAAAATCTGTTGGCCAGCGTCCAAGCGAAGAGAACATTTGTATTTCACCACTAGGTTTAGTCGTCCTGGACTGTTGGACAGCTGGACATTTCCAGCCTTGCTTTCCTGCAGTTGAAACCCAGTATTTAGCCTCCAGACAAACAAAACGCAGCATGCTATAAATTTTAATAAGAAAAGGAAGTCTTAAGAGTTTATAGAAGAAAGGTAAATGAATGGACACACATGTGTGTACACACATATACAGATACACACAGACACACACACACACACACACACACACACACACACACACACACACACACACCCATATGCGCGTGTGCACAAGTACACACACATGGAATTTATATACACACACACACACACACACACACACACACACACACACACACACACACACACACACACAAATAACAGGATGTAGAGTAGACTGATAAATAATCTTTGTTTTTCTCCCCTGTTATTTTCCTGTTACATTTATAGTACATTAGTAGTAGTAGTTCTGCCTGAAAGTATTTTAAACATGTTTGTCTTCCCAGGGGTTGCCACAGGTGAAATACCTTGTTTGGATCAAGGGCCTTTTTATCCATTATCTATTGCTGTGGATACATTGGTTTTTTTTTTAAAATATGAAACATTTTTTTTTTGTAGACCAGTTTCATCACTAATTGAGTGTATTGTGAAGTTGCTTTTTTTTTTGTGTCGGTGTGCATAAGTATGGATGCATGCAGACCCATACAACAACACAAGCATCTGTTGAAAAAAAAGTCTGGTACAGTTGTAGAATTGTGCTAGTAGTACTAATTGTTCTGAATAATTAATACTGTAAATGTCTGACTGCCATCATTTTGTTTGTCCAAAATCATGACTGGTTCTTCATTCTTTTTTTTTCAGGGCAAGATGGTGAAGCGACAAAGGTCAATGTAAGTGTGATGCCTTTTTCTAGAGAAAAAAAAAATGTTTAAAAAAAAAAAAAGTTTTGTTTACAGCATTTCTGTGCCTTTATGCATGCTAGTAGAGACTGTATTAAAACTAAGGTAAAAGTCAGTGTGTGTGTGAGTATAACTCAAGTGCTTTTGATACTAGATTCTGAGTTGATGGTTGGGGAATTGAACCCTGACAGAGCGTGGGGGTCAAGTATAGAGTGGGATTTTTCAGTGGGGTTGTTTCAGTATGATTGTGGAATCGAACCCAGACCGAGCGTGGGGGTGAAGTACTATGTGGGATTTTTCATTGGAATTATTTCAGTCTTCCAGGCAAAGGCATGCTTAGGGTCATTGAACCTGATAACGGCAGTAACCCTGTCAGGTGTTGAGCACATGCAGACTGTGAGATGCCCACATTTCAGTGGAAAGATTCGTTAGTCCATGTCGGCATTCGGTTGGAATGAAGAACACCCAGCATGTGCCACAGTTCCTGGAGAACAGGTGAATGCCACCAGGCCTTTCCCCATTCACGCTGAACTGCTGTCATTAGCAGTGTGGCTTTTGACTCGTCAGACTGAATCCTGTCCCAGTCAGTAACACCACTTTGCAAAAAAAAAAAAAAAAAAAAAAAAAAAGAATCAGGTTGTCAAAGCAGGGATGAGCAGTATAAACTGTAATTCAAAGTATTTGGTAAAGTAGTGTACGTGAAGAAAAACCTTCCCAACATAGAATCTCACTTCTCCTGTCGGACAGTAATGTGAACAGATCCTTTTTTTTTTTTTCTTTTATGGGGTGGGGTAGGGAGGGGAGGGAAGGGGAGAGTGCAAACAACAGCTGTGCATCATGTCGATCCGCAATGAAAAAAAAAAAAAAAAAGAGAGAGAAACCTTTGTTTCAGGATATATCATCTATTAATCAGCACATGAGTTGTGCTTTGTAACAACAACATTGGTGTGACGGTGAACACTGATACAGTGATAAAAAAAAACAGTGTTTGTTCATAGTGGTGCCCCTTCCAGCTCTCCTGCAACCCATAGCAGGTGGGATAATTTTTATTTAGTGATGTCAGATTTGGGTGGGGGGCCTCCATACATGGTCTGCCTCCCCCATACCCAACTTGCTGTTTTTCTTTTCTTTCTTTTTTTTTTTTTTTTTTTTTTTCTTTTCTTTTTTTTTCTTTTTTTTTTTTTTCAATTGTGATTTCAGCCCTACAAGAAAAATGCACGACCTCAGTGACATCTACCAAACAGCAAACTCGCCAGGAACCGTTTCCAGCAGGTCTTGAGAGGGACTAGCTCAGTCAGCTCCAAGAATGTCTTTTACTGAGACACCTTCTTCATAGTACAGCTACACAGTTGAACTCAACATTATAGTATGCAGTTGTTGTCCTTGAACTAAAGCCTGCGTATGCAGTGTACTCCCTTGTTGTGCTGAGAAAATCCTCGAGAAAGCAGGAAGTCATGTCTGCTTTTTTGTTTTGCTCTTAGCTGAAAAGTCTGTTCCAGCTGAAGCCATGAAATTACGCCAGTGAAAGGGAAAAGGACAGGGATTTCAAATCCATGCAGAAACCACAGGGATGAAATTGTAACAAAGGACGGAAGACATGAGAAACAGTTGATGATGTGAACTGATCATCCTTCAAGAGATCCATGCAAACCATTCTCTGAATCGGGATCAAAGTCAGTCTCATGTGATGCTTCAGCCTCCCCATGTTTGAATGTTCTCCTCTGCTGTCTGCATCACACATGGTTTCCTCTGTTGTATTGACAAGTATGAGGATATGAGGAGAGATGAACAGCGCTTTTTATTTTTATCATTGTGGCAGAAAACTGTTTTCAGTGTTTGTCCAAAAAAAAAAAAAAAAAGAAAAGAAAGAAAGAAATAGCAAAGAAAACTACACACATACTCACACACACACACACAACCAAACAGACGATGAAACAGGTTATTTACAAATTGAGGTGCAAATTAATGGACCTTATTTCGTTCCAATAACAAAGAGCTTGAAGGGAATCTACTTGTGTGATGCATCAGTCGATTCTCTTTTTTATGATGCAACAGGGAAGTGAGAAAAGTGTTGGTTTGGGACGTACAACATGTTAGCTAAGCAGGATGAATACATGAATAAATCAAACCCCACACTGATGTGATTTCTAAGACATGCGACACTGAGGATGTTGGAAGAAGCTTGGGTCAGGTGGTATTCTTATTAAGGTCTGAGTCCAGGTAGTTTCATGGGGATTCAGACATGTAGTTTACCTGAAGAACATGTTGTACCTGAGGAGGTCACTTTGTCGATGAATGTACTTGTTAATGGCAATTTTTTTTTGTAATAGTTTATATCTGTGAAACGACAGTTACAATTGCTATTTGTCTGCACGCCCTGAAATTAATGATAATCCCTAAATAGAGGATTGCGACTCGTAGTTGCATGCTTGATTAAGGTGTAGCAGTCAAATGTTTAATGCTATGTTTCTTTTCAAACAACTGATTTTCACTCCATTAGAGTGTGGGACTTGCATGATGTGGGACATAAACATTCTCCAGCAGACTCCATGAAAACCTTGTTCAGAGATGTCCCACCTGATGCGATCTTTGAATTTCTGAAAGAGATTATGAATCATTTTTTATCTGATCTAAGTTTTTACTGAGGAATATTTTTAACAAAATTTCCAGAGTGTTTTTAGAAGGGTTGTTTTAAAGGGTTGAGTGAATGAGGGTCTTTTTATTTTTACCTTTTTTTTTTTTTTTTTTTTTCTTTTTTTTTTTTGCTTGAGACTTGATGTTTCCAGTTTCTACCCTCACTGCTGTTTGCAGGCGGCAGGGAATCAGCCAGTGTCCTTACGAGAACGGGACCGAAAGATTGGCCATCGCAGAGTTGACGATGCCGGAGTGGTCACATACAAAAAGGTAGGAATTACAGTTATATGAGGGGGGGGGGGGGGGGGGGGGGGGGAACTTGTTGACTGTGTTTGTGAATGTTTGGCACTGTTGTCAATGTAATAATATTCAGGAGGGCTTTGTGCCGCTGATTCACGTTAGGAGTTCACAGGACTCTCGCCTTGGGATGTTAGGGAGTCCTCCTAAATTTCTGCCTACAGAGTCCACTGACTGTGTGTGTGATGTAAGAGGGAGATTACAATTTGCTAGTGGAATCAGGTTTCTGTAAGTGAACACAAAAGTACTTACACTATTCATTTCAAGAAAGGAAATTGAATCGAATGCAGTTAGACCTGATTGATGCCGTCAACACATAGACACTCCCTGCTGTTCCTGCACAGACGTAGCCTCAAAATAGACTTTTTTTTTCTTTTTAAACCCTGTAATTGTGTTTTATGAAACAGTTTGATAACAATGTCACTGTGTGACATGCAGTAATCTTTGACCTAT
>JADBJO010001494.1:127500-132500 GCA_016801955.1 Conus betulinus
TGTTATTCAGCTCTATTGCAAAGTGCAGTGTTCTAGAGACTGCGGTATTCAGCTCTATTGCAAAGTGCAGTGTTCTAGAGACTGCATTATTTGGCTCTATTGCAACATAAAAGTGTTCTAGAGACTGTGGTATTCAGCTCTATTACAAGTGCAGTGTTCTATAGACAGCGGTATTCAGCTCTATTGCAAGTGAAGTGTTCTAGAGACTGCGGGTATTCGGCTCTATTGCAATGTGTGAAGTTCTAGAGACTGTCGTATTTGGCTCTATTGCAACGTGCAGTGTTCTAGAGACAGCGGGTATTCGGCTCTATTGCAACGTAAAGTGTTCTAGAGACTGTCGTATTCAGCTCCATTGCAATGTGGAGTGTGCTAGGGATTGCAGTGTTTGGCACTATTGCGACGTGAAGTGTTCTGTGTGAAGACAATCAAATTAAGAATGTTAATTACAGTTTCAGCAGTCCTACAGTTGAGACAAACCCACAGTCAGTCGTCAGGTCATTTACAAAAAAAAAAAAATAAATAAAAAATCAAGCAGGCAATTTTGCATTGTCCCTGCTTTGAAAGAAAGGCAAGAATAAAGCTGAAAGAATGCATTTGCTTGCTGTGGGGGCTCCATTTTTTCTAAGGCTTTGTATCATTCACAGCATCTCCAGTTTCATACGCCTTTGTAAGGCAGAGTACTGCTGCCGTCTCTCCTCCCTGAATCAGTCGGTCAAATAAGATTAACTTTGTCATGACAGAAGAGAAATTACATAGTGGTTGCTGTCATGCCCATCACAAACAAAATGATCTAAATCTAAATGGAAAATGAAAGGAAAATTAACCAGAAGATTTAATGCAGGTAACGGGCAAGTTAACCTCTGTGTAATTTAAATCAGAGACAAATTTCTGTAAATCTGAGCAGTGCACATATAGCATATTAAGGATCTAGCATATACATTCACAAACACTAAACCCTTCCCCCACCTCTCTCTCTCTCTCTCTCTCTCTCTCTCTCTCTCTCTCTCTCTCTCTCTCTCCCTGTCCCTTTCATCATCACATACACATACACGCATTCAAACCATTCCAAGCAAGCAGAATGTACTTTGAATAGCATGAAGGTGCACACATGCATTTGCATGCTCACGCATACACACTGGACCGACTCACCCACCGCTTCACACACACACACACACACACACACACACACACACACACACACACACACACACACACACACACACAGAGTCTCTTTCTGTCAGAAGCCGGCTGCGTCAGGCAGAACATAGGGTGTAGTTAATTGCACAGGTAGCAGAGGGGTAGAATAAGCCAGGGGTTATGAAAGGTGACACCAGAGTTTTCTCGTCACCCTGGTCGCCCCTGTAAGTACAGACCTGCTGGTGGTAGATCCTCTGTCTTGTGTTTGCAAGGACAGTCAGGTTTTGCTGGTCAAAGACCCTGTAAATCAGCGTGTTGATGGTCCGGTGAGTTGGGAAAACATAACATGGAAAATATCTAGCCCTGTGTGTTCAGGGAGGGGAGGGAGGCGACACCAAGCATTCCCCTGTGAGACTGTCTCACAGAGCACTGAGCATCATCCTGGCTGTTAATGACGCAGGGGGACAGTGTGGCACTGGGCTCAGTCCAAGGCACAGCCATCTACAGCCCACCAGGGCATCATGGCATCCCCTCCCTTCCGCTGGTCAAGTTAAAGCCTACGAGAAAGTCAGATGATATCTGAGGAGGGCATGATTGTTAGATGATCTACTAACCGAAGGTTTTCCCTTCGTTGTTGGGTTGGGTTGGGTTTTTTTTGTGTTTTTTTTTCCCCCATGTTTGTTGTTGTTGCTGTTTTTGTTCCCCTCCCCCCGGTCTCATCATATAAACGATTGAATGTGAATGCATTAAAAAAAAAAAAAAAAAAAAAAATCTCCCACAAAGGATCGTCTCGATTGAGGCTTGTTCTTACTTCTGTTTACACTTTTTCGTTGCCTGTTGTGCTTGTGGTGAAGCACACTATCCCATCCATGCATCATTTAGACCATTGTTTAAAAGGCTTTTGTGGGTTCACAGTCTGTTGTGTATGGCATTGGCTGTCCAGTTTCATCCTATTGGATTGGGCTGTTCATGGCATGCATACTGATGCAGCCTGGGAAGAGAGCAGTGCTAGGGTCGGGGCTGGCTGTCTGTTATGTGTGTGTGTGTGTGTGTGTGTGTGTGTTTTCTCAGGAGGTTAGCGGTTTTCTAATAGTTTCTTGGAGACAGTCAACAGAAACCAGTAATCAGTAATCAATAACCTGTTAACAGTGTTGCTTGGCTTGCTTTTCATTTTCTGTGATGGGTTTGATTGCAGAGTATAGAGAGGAGCTGTGACTCAAGTGACTCCTCATTTTGAGTGGGTTTGTTGTAACCTTAAACTCAAGGAGCAATGATGGGGAGAAAGGAAAAAAAAAAAATCCTCCTCTTCCCCAACCCACACCACCTCGCCAGTTTGTGTATGTGTGTGTGGGCATGTGCATGCAATTTTGCCTAAGTAAGTGTATGTGTGAGTGTGTGCATACATGTGTGTGTGTGTGTGTGTGTGTGTGTGGGGGGGGTTTCCCCCCAAGAAATGGGGAAGATGTAATGGGAGACTGCAATGAATAGGAATGAAAGAGAACAGTTGATCCAGGTTGTCAGCGAGACAGAGACAGAGAGAGAGAGAGAGAGAGAGAGAGAGAGAGAGGGGATAAAGAGAGAGAAAAAAGAGAGAGGGAAAGAGAAAGAGAGAGAAAGAGATGAGAGAGAGAAGAGAGAGAGAGTGAGTGTGTGTTGTTCAGGGCATCGGAAGTCACAGGGGAAGGAGAGACAATAACAACAGCATCATTTTAATGATCTGTTTCGTGAAGGTTGAGTGTTTCACCTGATCGGAGGAAGAAGATCACCGAGCAGAGAAGAAAACGGGGCGTGGAACGAGAAGAGCAGAACGAAACGTAGAAAGAATGTTTGTCATGCGCAGAACTTTGAGACAGTCGACAAGAAACCAGCAGTCGGTGACCAATAACCGGTCAGCAGTGACGCATGGCTTGACTTCTCATTTCTGTGATAGCTTTGGCTCCTTTTTTTTTCCCCCTTTAATTTGTGGTGGCAAAGTATAGTTCTAAAGGAGCAGTTACTCAAAGGACTCTTTATTTTTGATGGGTTTGTTCTCACTTTTAAGTCAAGCATTGTGGAGGGGGGGATCATCCCCCCCCCCCCCTCCCCCCACCCACAGACACACTCCTGCTCCCCACTCCACACTACCAGTTAGTGTGCACATGTGTGTGTGTGCGTGCGTGTGTGTGCGCATGGGCTTTATCCCCGAGCCTGTAGAAAATGGGGAAGATGTAATGGGAGACTGCAGTCAGTAGGAACAAAAGAGAACAGTTGATCCAGGTTGTCAACAAGAGAAAGAGACGGAGAGAGAGAGAGAGAGCGAGAGACAGATTGAGACAGACTCATTGACTCCTTGATATTTTAATGTCAATAGCAGTACAGCCATCAGTAGGAACAAAAGAGAACAGTTGATCCAGGTTGTCAACAAAGAGAAAGAGACGGAGAGAGAGAGAGAGCGAGAGACAGATTGAGACAGACTCATTGACTCCTTGATATGTTAATGTCAATAGCAGTACAGCCATCACGACATGGGGGCGTATCTCCCATGAAAAAGATCTAAGACATGTATAGCGACTAACTTGAACACAACTATAAACATTGTGTATATGTAGGTACACTTTCACGTCAATTTCAGACCCACCCATCAAGAGAGAGAGGGGGGGAGAGAGAGAGAGAGAGAGAGAGACAGAAAGGGAAAGAGAGTGGGAGAGAGCAGGGCAGTCTCAGAGGAAGGAGAGAACACAACGGCAGTTATTGTGAACGGTCTGTGTGCTGGAAGGTGGAGTATTTCAGCTGATCAGTGAAACTGAAAGATGATCACCGAGGAGAAAGAAATGGGTGTGGAGAGAGAGAGAGAGAGAGAGAGAGAGAAGGAAGCGTAGAAAGGATGCTCGTCATGCGCAGACTTTTGTGTGCATATGTGCGTTGCCTTGCAAGCACAAGCACTGATAAGAATGGTAATCATAATGACCGTTTATGGCACTTAATCTTACATAAGCCCTAAGTGCTCAAAAGTACATTAAAGAAAGCATAAATGAAACCAGTTAGGAAGATAAACATTGCAGTAAGTACCATGCACCTGCAAACAAGGGTGCATATTGACACACACTCACACACGCGTGCACACACACATGCACATATGCGCACACACACATACACGCACGCACATACGCGTGCGCGTGCTTGCACGCGCGCGCACACACACACACACACACACACACACACACACACACACATGCACACACACATACACACACATACTCACACATACAGACACACTGATACTAACGCAAACACAATAAACATGTATGGATGCACCCCTACACTGGAAAGCATGCTGCTCTTCATACTGCAGTGGTTTGTCACAGACACAGACAGCGTGCACATGCACACACACACACACACACACACACACACACACACACACACACACACACACACACACACACACACATAGGCTGATACTAACTAAGGCAAACGCTAATAATGAACACGTCTGAACGCACCCTTACACTGGAATGCATGCTGATCTTCACATTCTGTATGGTTTATCAGAGACATGCCAAATGGAAGGAGAGAGAGAGAGAAGTGGGAGGAGAGGGGGGGGAGACAGGTTCAGCAATCGATTTTTACAGTGTAAGCCCTAAATGGAGGAACCGCATGCATGAAACGGATGCACAAACTCTGCATGCGAATCTTTTTTTTTTTTTTTTTTTTTTTTTTTTTAGGTGGGCTTACTTCCCTTTAATAGTGCCCACACACACGGGTGTGTTTGTATGATAATGGGAATTGGTTGTGGGGATTTTTTACTGTCTAGCTTACAGTGCTTACACACATGAGAGAGAAAAATCATACAAAGAAATATAAAGATGTTCCATGTTTGTTCT